>CALYLW010001904.1:0-42500 GCA_944989445.1 Ampullaceana balthica
TTCTTTCAATTTATTCATTTTTAAAGAGATCGTTGCAACGCACGACGGGTCTGCTAGTAAAAAATAAATACAGAACAAAGCTTGAAATTGAACCAGATTTGCGATTAAAATTAACAAACATAAAACCTGACATTGCAAATCTGTGTGCGTCTAAACAAGCTCACAGCTCACATTAACATTTCTATTTTCAGTTTTTATTGATACTCAGAATGAGCTCCATAAAATAAAATATTAACTTTTCTATGTCTAAGTTTACCTTTATAGGCCTAGTTAGTACTCATACCTATAACGTACTGTATGTCTGTATGATGTTTTCTTTAATTGCAAGGGGACTTCGTGCCCACCTGCTGCTTTTTTAAATCCCTTATATTAACTTCGCGGCCGTCTCTGTCTCTCTCTCATCATCTCATGGGCTCGGCGGGGCGGAAAAACAAAAGTCGAAAATGACCCACTTCCAATGATCCGATCGAACTGAAATTTGGCACACGGACCCGTCTTACCTAACAATGCATCGTATCAAAATTTCAGATCGATCGAACGTACCGTAATTAAATTAATGCATTTTTAGTTTATCCTTATATGAGGTATGTAATTTCAAAATTCACTGTTTGTTATTTTTTTTTCCCCCACTTCCACGTGAGTTTGAGTTGACGCCGACCGTCGTGTTGACGCCGACCGTCGTGCCGACACCCCCTCACATCCCACCCCCATTTATTAAAGACAAGGGACATCATCGGTGTCAGTCTGTAAATGTTTGAAAATAATCAATACTGTTAGTTATGTCTCATATATAAGGGATTTATAGTCAAAAACTTTGTTTTTAAATCCCTTATATTAACTTCAACCGGCGTCTCTCTCTCTCTCTCTCTCTCTCTCTCTGTCTGTCTTGGGCTCGGCGGGCGGAAAAACAGAAGTCAAAAATGACCCACTTCCCATGATCCGATCAAACTGAAATTTGGCACACGGACCCGTCGAACCTAACAATGCATCGTATCAAAATTTCAGATCGATCGAACGTACCATAATTAAATTAATGCATTTTTAGTTTATCCTTATATGAGGTATGTAATTCAAAATTCACTGTAATTCTAGTTCCACGTGAGTTTGAGTTGACGCCGACCGTCGTGTTGACGACAACCGTCGTGCCGACACCCCCTCACATCCCACCCCCATTTATTAACGACAAGGGACATCACTCAGTGTCAGTCTGTAAATGTTTAAAATTAATCACTACTGTTAGTTATGTCTCATATATAAGGGATTTATTGTCAAAAACTTTGTTTTTACGGGTTTGTTTTATTACGGGTTTGTTTTATTTAAATCCCTTATATTAACTTCGCGGCCGTCTCTGTCTCTCTCTCATCATCTCATGGGCTCGGCGGGCGGAAAAACGAAAGTCGAAAATGACCCACTTCCAATGATCCGATCGAACTGAAATTTGGCACACGGACCCGTCTTACCTAACAATGCATCGTATCAAAATTTCAGATCGATCGAACGTACCGTAATTAAATTAATGCATTTTTAGTTTATCCTTATATGAGGTATGTAATTTAAATTCACGATTTGTTATTCTTTTTTTGCCACGTGAAAGTTTGAGCATTGAGGCGACCCAACGAAACGACGGTGCGCTTTTGTTTACATTTTACGTGTCACTCTGAGCTCGGTCAAGCGAATCGGTGACCAGACTTTTCCCCTCTCCCCCTCCCACCCACCCCTCCCCCCCTAGGGTTATGAAGCAAACTTGTGTTAAGACAGATTCAGTCTGTAAATGTTTGAAAATAATCAATACTGTTAGTTATGTCTCATATATAAGGGATTTATAGTCAAAAACTTTGTTTTTACGGGTTTGTTTTATTTATCGGACTTTAGCTGCATGTGGTACGCCAAAATTTGATTTTTTTACCAAGTGGTACAATAAAAATAAAGTTTGAAAACCGCTGCTTTAGACCATCTAGTCTCGCCATCTGATACCTATTGTGAAAACAAAGATGTGTGTGTCACGCACCAGGGTTGTGTGTAAGCTCCTGATTCTAAATTTAGCATATCCACGTGGTTTGCCGTCCGTGCGAGATCATTCTTCCCGTCGAGGTAGGCATTTTCGACATGTGGACGGAAAGCCGGTTTTGAAAGGCTAAAAAAACATACATAAAAGTGGTTCCTTTTCATGATTTGTAGTTTTTTGTGATGATTGGTAAGTGCTTAAAGTTATAATCACACTTTTTAAATGCAGTTCATTATTTTGATGGGTGCAATTGACCCACAAAGTTCGATCCCCATTTGGGGCTCATGACTGATACTGTTTTAAAATTTTGGCATATATTTAGTAGTTGCGATTTACAGAAAATGGCAAGAAACAGGGCTCTCTCTAAGAATGAAATTCGTTATATTCTAAATGACGATGGATTTATAAGTTCTGATGAATAAAGCGACAGCAATGGTCCTATAGATATTGTGGAACTTCCTCTAGACCAGGGGTCTCAAACACGCGGCCCGCGGGCCAATTGCGGCCCGCTGGATGATATTTTGTGGCCCCCCCACTTGATATCCAAGTTCAGTGCAAGTGCGGCCCGCCGTGGCGATAACGAAGAAAATTTTTAAAAAATTAAATTAAAATAAGATATTTTAAAATGTAATTGGAAATTTTTCTTTGGCCTTCCAGTACCCTTTTTTCTAAGACATGAAGTTTTATTGATCATATTGTTTTTATCTAATTTGTTTAACCATTTCCCCCTTGGAGTCTCCGCGCGTCGCCTTCTATCGGTAGACTCTTACAGTCGCCGAGCGTTGCCGATTTTGGGTTGTTTCGTTTGCAGAGCCGATCCATTTTTTAAGTAGCTAATTTATATTATCTTTAACATTTCACATAGAAGAGCTAAAAAAGAGGGAAAAATAATGACAATTACATATAAAATCCTTCCAATAATTAGTGGGCGTATAAACAAAAACCATAGCAAGCGGTGATAAAAATTCTCTGTAAGAATTAATGTTTGCAAATATTGGTGTATCTAATGCTTTACAAATTGAATACAATTGATTCTTAAACTGTTTTAACTTGATGTGAAAATATTGTAACATACTATTTTTTAGAAGGTTTTAAGACCTAAAAAATAATTAATAAAATGTTGGTTTAGATTTTCCCCAAAATAGTTTGAAAATAGACGGTCAAATTTGATCTTTGGCAAAAATGGAGTGTCAATTTACTAAAAATAGAACTTTTCAATTAAAATAATTTTTGTCAAACCTAAAATAGAAATAAAAAATACCGGTGCCAATATTTTTTTCTTTTCACCCAGCCCAAGTCATGATTTCCTCAAAGCCTACCATGAAGAGAAAGATTGATGACGAGCATAGACTATTTCAGGAAAAGTGGGAAACTGAATATTTTTTTATTGAGCATATGGGTACCCCGATGTGTCTTATTTGCACAGAGAAAGTTGCAGTGCACAAAGAATACAACATACGACGTCATTACACAACTAAGCACGCTGAGGAATATTCAAAATACAAAGGAAATGATAGAGAGGGCCGGATCAGCAGTCTTAAAGCATGTCTAACAAGGAGGCAACATTTTTTCAAGAAATCATGCAAAGATAGTGATTCGGCTGTTGAAGCCAGCTATGTAGTGAGTGAAATGATTGTTCAGGCGGGGAAGCCATTCACAGATGGCGAGTTTATCAAAAAGTGTATGTTACAGGTTGCAAGTATTGTCTGTCCAGAAAAGAAGGGTCAGTTTAGCAACATCAGTCTTTCAGCCAACACAGTGGCAGAGCGCACTATTGAGCTGTCAAGAAACATATACAATCAACTGCAAGAGAAGGCCAAACATTTCAGTGCGTACTCAGTCGCTCTTGATGAGAGCACAGACATTACTGACACTGCACAACTGGCAATCTGTATCCGTGGTATTGATGACAATTTTGAAGTGATAGAGGAGTTGCTCACAGTAATGCCAATGCATGGTCAGACCACTGCTCAGGACATATTCCGGCAGCTGTGTAATGCCATTGTGGATGCCGGTTTACCATGGCAGAAGTTTGCTGGGATAACAACAGACGGAGCACCTTCAATGACAGGGAGGAAAAATGGACTGGTTGCACTTGTTCAAAAAAAACTAGAAGAGGAGGGTGTGGAGGAGGCTATCGCTCTGCATTGTATTATCCATCAGCATGCCCTGTGCAGCAAATGCCTCAAGTTTGACAATGTGATGTCTGTCATTGTGAAATGCATCAACCGTATTAGATCCAGGGGTTTAAAGCACAGGCAATTTCGGGCTTTTTTGGAGGAAATAGAGTCTGCATATAAAGGATGTGCTCTACTTTACTGAGGTGCGTTGGCTCAGCAGGGGAACCTGCTTGAAGAGGTTTTTTGAGTTGAGAACAGAAGTGAAAGCTTTCATGGAGAACGATGGGATGGCTGTTCCTGTGCTAAGTGATCCAAAATGGCTCATGGACTTAGCTTTTCTTGTTGACATCACACAGGAGCTGAATGTACTGAACAAGAAGTTACAAGGACAGGAGCAGCTTGTCAGTGCTGCCTATGAAAACGTGAGAGCATTTTCCACAAAACTTATTTTATGGAAAGCCCAGCTCTCTCAGAAAAACCTTAGCCATTTCCCAGCATGCAAGGCACTCGTGGATGTGGACATACCATTCGATGGTGAGGAATATATTGATGCCATTGAAAAGCTACATGAAGAATTTGATCACCGATTTGCAGACTTTAAGAATCACAAAATCACTTTTAAAATATTTGCTGACCCTTTCTCTGTCGATGTCCAAGATGCCCCCCCCCTGTGTTGCAGTTGGAACTCATCGACTTGCAGTGCAGCTCTCATCTGAAAGCTAAGTTCAGGGAGGTGAACGGAAAAGCAGACAAGCTTGGAAAATTTTTGAGAGAATTGTCCCCAACATTCCCTGAACTTTCCAGAATGTTCAGCCTTTTTGGGAGCACATACATGTGTGAAAAGTTGTTCTCCACCATGAACTTCAATAAATGCAAGCACAGGTTTAAACTCAGTGATGATCATCTTCAAGCTATACTGAGGGTCTCGACTGCTTCCTCCCTCAAGCCAAATGTGCTTCAGCTGTGTAAGGGGAAACGCAGCCAGGTCTCTTCCAGCAAGGAGCAGTAGGAATAGCAAAGGCAACAAGAGTGCTACCAGTTAAGCCAATGTTTGAACCTTAAATAAGTAATAATGAATAAAGAACATGTGTACTTTTTTGTATTAACTTCATGCGGCCCAGCATCACCCAGACTCTGACTCATGTGGCCCCCGGGCAAATTGAGTTTGAGACCCCTGCTCTAGACCAAGGGTGTGCAACAGGCGGCCCGCGGGCCACAACTCGGCCCGCCAGACCAGTTCATGTGGCCCGCCAATCATATTTGATTTTTATACTCTCGCACTTTACAGAAGTTATCAAGAGTACATTTTTACAGGTACTGGCCCTCGTTGTTGTTACAAAGTTCACATGTGGTCCAACGTTGGATAATGTTGCACACCCCTGATTTAGACCGTGTTGATGGACTGTCAGACAACGAAGATATTCGATGACAACATTATTGATGATGATGAACCCGTAGATGTTCCTGGCCCAGTTGAAATTCATAGTGCAGCAAATGAAGATGATAATGTTATAATGGACAACGCGTTGCCATCCACAAACACCGATACAAGTGATATTCTCCCACCACCTGCGAAAATACAAGTGACAGTTGTGAAATCCAAAGTGGAAGAAGAGACAGCGCTTTATTCCAAAAGTTACCCTGACTGTAATGTTGTGCAATAAAGAAGGGTTATCCCATCGACTTACTCAGGAGAAAAACCCCTGTGCAGTGTTTTGAGAAGCTGTTTGATGAGGCAATTCTGACGCATATTGTCAGGCAGACTGAAACTTATGCCACACAGAAAAGCGTCAACCAGTTTTACATGTCAAATGATTATGTCAGAAAGTTTATTGGCATTCTTCTCTCCACTGGGTACCAAGCTCTTCCTCAAATACATTTACACTGGTGTGAAGATGAAGACATGGATGTGCAATGTGTGAGAAAATGTATGAGTCGGAACGGGTACTTGGAAATAAAACGCTATCTCCATCTCAGTGACTATTCTGACCTGGGAGCCATTACAGCAAATGAAAGAGATACGCTCTTCAAAATTCGCCCGTTCATCAACAAGCTCAACGAAAAACTGGAGTAGGTCACTACATTGAACGCACGGAAATGGGAAAACAATGGAAGTGTGCTGTGTGCAAGAAGAATGCAAGAAAGCAATGCGGAAAATGTAACGTTGAGTGTTTTCCAGTATGGCATGAAAACTAGATAGCATATGCCATGATCCCTAATTGGGACTGGACCAAAAATTGGTCTTTTTGGAAAAAATACCATTGGCGTGATTCAGAATACAAGTTTTCCTTAATAGGTTGATCTCATTTTATACAAATAAAGCAAAAATATTCGAAAAAAATAATAATTTGGTACTTAATGGGTTAAAATGAGTTGATAATGCTTCAATAAAACAAACTACAATAATTTGTATTAAAAAAAGGTTACTTTAAAAACTCAGAACAATTTCTTTCCACTAATTTCTATCCGTCGTTATTAAATATAAGTTTACCTGACTATACCATTACACAAACGAAAGATTTGCAAGACGAAATGAAATGCATTACCACCCAAATCTACTAGTTTCTTTGAAAATAAAGTATTTTTTCCCTTACGCAAATATGTCCCATTAAAAGTGACGTCATTTTCTCGCTTCATCTAAATCTAAGGCCTAGGCCAATGGTTCTCAATCTTTTTTGGCCTACCGCCCACTTTCGAGTAAAAATATTACTGATTAAATAAAAAAAACACCTTAAAACACAAAGGAGCGACGACAAGGTCACCGTTAGCCGCGAGAGTTGGAAAGGCTGTTGTCGTTCAAAATGATATATGGGGCGTATTAAGGTATATACCTAAACGCGTTCTGTAGAAATGGATATTTCCCTAGAATAAAGAGAACAAAAAGAGAAAAAGTAAACCTAACTTTCTATGGTAATTATCAAAAATCAAAGAACAAGTTTTGAGTGCCCCCAGGTTGAGATTCATAACTTGAATTCTGTTTGTCGTCTTGGAATGTAGGGAAAAAGGTTGGGGGGGGGAAACTTGACAAATATGAAATAAAGTCAGACATTTTGCAGAAATATCAGTGTTGCGTTAATGTTCCGCGTCTAAGGTATAAATCATTCCCTTCCCTCCCAGACAACAGCAGAAAAAGGATGCGCTGCCTATTTCCATGATTGAGCAATGTTGCGTCAAAATACGTACTGCTTGCAAACACAACCTTTTAATGAAACGCCTCTGACATGCCTTTTCTAGGTCAGATAACAAAGTGTTTAGCTGATCGACTTGAAGGTTAGTGAGAATAAAGGGAAAGAAACATGACAAGAAATACGACAGGTGGACGATTTGAGAATGAGGAGAGGACGGTTAGAGAATGTGGAGAGGACGATTGGAGAATGAGGAGAGGACGATTACAGAATGTGGAGAGGACGATTAGAGAATGAGGAGAGGACGGTTAGAGATTGTGGAGAGGACGATTAGAGAATGTGGAGAGGACGATTAGAGAATGAGGAGAGGACGAGTAGAGAATGTGGAGAGGACGATTAGAGAATGTGGAGATGACGGTTAGAGATTGTGGAGAGGACGATTAGAGAATGAGGAGAGGACGATTAGAGAATGTGGAGATGACAATTAGAGAATGAGGAGAGGACGATTAGAGAATGAGGAGAGGACGGCTACAGAATGTGGAGAGGACGGTTAGAGATTGTGGAGAGAACGGTTAGAGAATGTGGAGAGGACGGTTAGAGATTGTGGAGAGGACGATAAGAGAATGTGGAGAGGACGATTAGAGAATGAGGAGAGGACGATTAGAGAATGTGGAGAGGATGATTAGAGAATGTGGAGAGGACGGTTAGAGATTGTGGAGAGGACGATTAGAGAATGAGGAGAGGACGATTAGAGAATGTGGAGAGGATGATTAGAGAATGTGGAGAGGACGGTTAGAGAATGTGGAGAGGACGATTAGAGAATGAGGAGAGGATGATTAGAGAATGTGGAGAGGATGGTTAGAGGATGAGAAGAGGACGGTTAGAGAATGAGCAGAGGACGGCTACAGAATGTGGAGAGGACGGTTAGAGATTGTGGAGAGAACGGTTAGAGAATGGGGAGAGGACGGTTAGAGATTGTGGAGAGAATGGTTAGAGAATGAGGAGCGGACGGTTACAGAAAGTGGAGAGGACGGTTACAGAATGTGGAGAGGACGGTTAGAGAATGTGGACAGGACGGTTAGAGATTGTGGAGAGGACGATTAGAGAATGTGGAGAGGATGATTAGAGAATGAGGAGAGGACGATTAGAGAATGTGGAGAGGACGATTAGAGAATGTGGAGAGGACGGTTAGAGATTGTGGAGAGGACGATTAGAGAATGAGGAGAGGACGATTAGAGAATGTGGAGAGGATGGTTAGAGAATGAGGAGAGTACGATTAGAGAATGAGGAGAGGACGGTTAGAGAATGTGGAGAGGACGGTTAGAGATTGTGGAGAGAACGGTTAGAGAATGGGGAGAGGACGGTTAGAGATTGTGTAGAGAACGGTTAGAGAATGGGGAGAGGACGGTTAGAGAATGAGGAGAGGACGATTAGAGAATGAGGAGAGGACGGTTAGAGAATGTGGAGAGGACGATTAGAGAATGAGGAGAGGTTGGTTAGAGATTAAGGAGAGGACTATAAATCTGTTTGTTTTCCAATATTTTTGTCAAAATGTTCATTTTATTTTACGTGCTGTGACCACAAGCTCCTATTATCGTTGGTGACTCAGTCTAGTTCAGGGAGTAAAGGAAAGTTAAGCTCAGATCTACATTTTCCCCCTTGAATTTGTTTGTCAGCATAATTAAGATATGTTATTAAGATTTGTTTTATAAGTAAGTATCATTACCTGCTTTAAAAATTAACAAACACCAGTTTAACACTAAACGCACACACACAAAAACAAAATAAAAAAAACCAAAAAACTAAGAAGCTCTTAATATTTTTAAAAATACTTTTAGCCATGAAAGCCTAGCTGTTCAGAAAAATATTCATTACAAAAATTTAACTTCATTTACAAGAGTCTTGTTAGACCATGTAAAATCAACCCAAACACACACGATTTCCACAACTATGCCAGGCTTTTGATAGTTTGCTCGGAAAAAAACTTGTGTAAATAACTCCGACGTTACTTGATACCATGAAGATTGTCTAGGTTCAATCAGAACTGTTTGGAAGACATGACATGCACGTTTGTTGACGTAGGTAGATCAGCAGAATCTTTACAGTGTGAAGTTGACACCCTTCCTATTGACTCTTATCATTGATTTAATAATGAAATAATGTAACGAATGTCAGGGGAATAGGATTAGACCAGGGGTCGTCAGCCTGCGGCCCCCGAACCGCATGTGGCTCTTTCGATGTCCAGGTGCGGCTCTCCAGTTCCATGTGCAAATAGTAATAATGATATATTTTTTTGATCACAATTCATGTTAGTGGCTCTTTAAGAAACTGGTAAATGTTGTAAATTATAACGTTTGGCTCTTCTTTCTTAAAAACAATAATTAGGAGAAAAAAATGAGTACATTAAGAATGGCTATTTTTGCAATTGAGAATGAAATGACTGAAATCATTATTAAAACTGCCTTCAAAGATTTTGTCTTGAAAAAAGAAGCGTATAATTTCAATTTTAGATTTTAAAAAAGAGAAGATCTCTGAAACTTTTATTTCTAACTTACCAATTTATGATCTTCTTAGTATTAAGTTCCTATTAAAATGGATAGCGAAGTCAATAGTGCGCTCGCCTCACAAGCTGAGGGGCGTTGGATCTAGCTCACGTTAAAGCCCCTATAAAAAGTGTTGATGAATGACTAACGCTAAAAAAGTCCTCCGCTGACCTGGAGAATGATGAGCACCGCCAAGGTCTAAGCCCGAGAATGTTCTAATGGAAACATTAGAACCCCCTACGACCTCGAAAAAAGGTTATGGGACAAAAAAAAATGCGTCTAGCCCCACATAAAAAAAAATCGTTACAAAATACGAAAATCTGATAGAGCATTGCGTCAACAAATATTCAAAGTGGCATAACTAACGTGTTTTATATTTATATGGCAAATCTTGAATTCCCCGCAATTTCATTACATCATTTAATAAATCCCCGCAATTTCATTACATCATTTAATAAATCAAAATTAATTTCGCCACGTCATGCAACGGAGCTGAAGTTTGTTCATCTGCAGTATAATGCTGAAGTTCCACAGTCCGCTATCTACAGCAATGACATCCCTAAACCTAATCACAGGTTACGACAGAAGGGTACGGGGCACGGTGGTCGGCTAGCATAACCGAAGGTCGCGGTTTTGAATCTCTGTGAAGGCAGGGTCTTATTTCCACGACTAAGGGTGCACCCGAGTCCACCCAGCTCTGATGGGCAACCGGACAATAGTTGGGGTAAAGTAAAGGTTGCTGGGGTAGCCACTCAAACCCCACGTATGCCATGGCTACAGAAACCTATGAACGCTGCTTCACTTGCCCCAGAGGTAAGCATTGTATGAAAAGGGAGCTTTACTACCATTTTACCACAAAAGGGATGTCAATTTCATAAATCTTCTCTAAGTGAAAGAATAAAATAAATACACCGTAAATATAAATAAAACACTTTTGGGGAGGGGGTGAGGTGTGCTACGGTGGACATCAGTGTTCAATGCGCTAAAATACGACAAGAAATTCTATACGTTTCTGTAAAAAAAAACACAATTTAAAACCTTGCAATAATTCTCAACATTGACAACCCAGTCACAGAAGATCAAGCATCCAATTCTATCAACGTATCCACGGATATCCTGTTGTAGACGTGAACGTTTTTCGTTAGCCAAGGAAATGTCGCAGATTGTCTCAGCGGTCTTCCGGCTGTTATGTTGGGCGAGAAGGCTCTCTTAGCCATCATTGCTACCACGAGTTTTAACGGCTTGTTGTTGACATGTGAGAGGCCGTCTTGACCTGGAGATTTCACATTAAAATTCGCCGTTATTACAATACCACCCTCCCCCAAACACACCAACACAAACACACGCTCGCACACAGACACGCACACATTCACACAGACACGCATGCACATAGACGCGCGCAAACTAAAAAAATAAAAATTTTTTAAAAAAAAATAAAAAAATAAAAAAAAACTAAAAAAAACCTGGAAACAGTTTTGCACGGCGATGGTATTTATAATAAGAAAATACTTTTAAAAAAAATCTTTAAAAAAAAACAAGCTTTTTATTTTCTTCTTTTTAGTCCACTTATAAAAACGTGGTTTGTAAAAATCTATTTTTAAATCCCTTATATTAACTTCGCGGCCGTCTCTCTCTCTCTGTCTTGGGCTCGGCGGGCGGGCGGGCGGAAAAACAGAAGTCAAAATAGACCCACTTCCAATGATCCGATCGAACTGAAATTTGGCACACGGACCCGTCTTACCTAACAATGCATTGTATCAAAATTTCAGATCGATCGAACGTACCGTAATTAAATTAATGCATTTTTAGTTTATCCTTATATGAGGTATGTAATTTAAATTCAAGGTCTGTTATTGTTTTTTTCCCACGTGAAATTTTGAGCATTGAGGCGACCCAACGAAACGACGGTGCGCTTTTGTTTACATTTTACGTGTCACTCTGACCTCGGTCAAGCGAATCGGCGACCAGACTTTTCCCCTCTCCCCCTCCCACCCACCCCTCCCCCCCCCTATGGGTTATGAAGCAAACTTGTGTTAAGACAGATTCAGTCTGTAAATGTTTGAAAATAATCAATACTGTTAGTTATGTCTCATATATAAGGGATTTATAGTCAAAAACTTTGTTTTTAAATCCCTTATATTAACTTCACCGGCGTCTCTCTCTCTCGCTCTCTCTCTCTCTCTCTCTCTCTCTCTGTCTGTCTTGGGATCGGCGGGCGGAAAAACAGAAGTCAAAAATGACCCACTTCCCATGATCCGATCAAACTGAAATTTGGCACACGGACCCGTCGAACCTAACAATGCATCGTATCAAAATTTCAGATCGATCGAACGTACCGTAATTAAATTAATGCATTTTTAGTTTATCCTTATATGAGGTATGTAATTTTAATTCACGGTTTGTTATTGTTTTTTTGCCACGTGAAATTTTGAGCTGACGCATTGAGGCGACCCAACGAAGCGAGGGGCGCTTTTGTTTACATTTTACGTGTCACTCTGAGCTCGGTCAAGCGAATCGGTGACCATACTTTTCCCCCTCCCCTCCCCCCACCCACCCCTCCCCCCCCCACTAGGGTTATGATGCAAAGTTGAGTTAATACAGATTCAGTCTGTAAATGTTTGAAAATAATCAATACTGTTAGTTATGTCTCATATATAAGGGATTTATAGTCAAAAACTTTGTTTTTACGGGTTTGTTTTATTAAATCCCTTATATTAGCTTCACCGCCGTCTCTGTCTCTCTCTCTGTCTTGGGCTCGGCGGGCGGGCGGAAAAACAGAAGTAAAAAATGACCCACTTCCCATGATCCGATCGAACTGAAATTTGGCACACGGACCCGTCTTACCTAACAATGCATTGTATCAAAATTTCAGATCGATCGCACGTACCGTATTTAAATTAATGCATTTTTAGTTTATCCTTATATGAGGTATGTAATTTAAATTCACATTTGTTATTGTTTTTTTGCCACGTGAAATTTTGAGCTGACGCATTGAGGCGACCCAACGAAACGACGGGCGCTTTTGTTTACATTTTACGTGTCACTCTGAGCTCGGTCAAGCGAATCGGTGACCAGACTTTTCCCCTCTCCCCCCACCCACCCCTCCCCCCACCCACCCTCCCCCCACCCACCCTCCCCCCCACTAGGGTTATGATGCAAAGTTGAGTTAAGACAGATTCAGTCTGTAAATGTTTGAAAATGATCAATACTGTTAGTTATGTCTCATATTTAAGGGATTTATAGTCAAAAACTTTGTTTTTACGGGTTTGTTTTTTAAATCCCTTATATTAACTTCGCGGCCGTCTCTCTCTGTCTTGGGCTCGGCGGGCGGGCGGAAAAACAGAAGTCAAAAAATGACCCACTTCCCATGATCCGATCGAACTGAAATTTGGCACACGGACACGTCTGACCTAACAATGCATCGTATCAAAATTTCAGATCGATCGAACGTACCGTAATTAAATTAATGCATTTTTAGTTTATCCTTATATGAGGTATGTAATTCAAAATTCACTGTTTGTTTTTGTTTTTTAAATTCCAGTTCCACGTGAGTTTGAGTTGACGCCGACCGTCGTGTTGACGACGACCGTCGTGCCAACACCCCCTCACATCCCACCCCCCATTTATTAAAGACAAGGGACATCACTCAGTGTCAGTCTGTAAATGTTTAAAAATAATCACTACTGTTAGTTATGTCTCATATATAAGGGATTTATAGTCAAAAACTTTGTTTTTACGGGTTTGTTTTATTAAATCCCTTATATTAACTTCGCAGCCGTCTCTCTCTCTCTCTCTCTGTCTTGGGCTCGGCGGGCGGGCGGAAAAACAGAAGTCAAAAATGACCCACTTCCCATGATCCGATCGAACTGAAATTTGGCACACGGACCCGTCTGACCTAACAATGCATCGTATCACAATTTCAGATCGATCGAACGTACCGTAATTAAATTAATGCATTTTTAGTTTATCCTTATATGAGGTATGTAATTTTAATTCACGGTTTGTTATTGTTTTTTTGCCACGTGAAAGTTTTGAGCTGACGCATTGAGGCGACCCAACGAAGCGACGGGCGCTTTTGTTTACATTTTACGTGTCACTCTGAGCTCGGTCAAGCGAATCGGTGACCAGACTTTTCCCCCTCTCCCCCCCCCACCCACCCCTCCCCCCCACTAGGGTTATGATGCAAAGTTGAGTTAAGACAGATTCAGTCTGTAAATGTTTGAAAATAATCAATACTGTTAGTTATGTCTCATATATAAGGGATTTATAGTCAAAAACTTTGTTTTTACGGGTTTGTTTTTATTAAATCCCTTATATTAACTTCACCGCCGTCTCTGTCTCTCTCTCTGTCTTGGGCTCGGCGGGCGGGCGGAAAAACAGAAGTCAAAAATGACCCACTTCCCATGATCCGATCGAACTGAAATTTGGCACACGGACCCGTCTAACCTAACAATGCATTGTATCAAAATTTCAGATCGATCGCACGTACCGTATTTAAATTAATGCATTTTTAGTTTATCCTTATATGAGGTATGTAATTTAAATTCACATTTGTTATTGTTTTTTTGCCACGTGAAATTTTGAGCTGACGCATTGAGGCGACCCAACGAAACGACGGGCGCTTTTGTTTACATTTTACGTGTCACTCTGAGCTCGGTCAAGCGAATCGGTGACCAGACTTTTCCCCTCTCCCCCCCACCCACCCCTCCCCCCACCCACCCTCCCCCCCACTAGGGTTATGATGCAAAGTTGAGTTAAGACAGATTCAGTCTGTAAATGTTTGAAAATGATCAATACTGTTAGTTATGTCTCATATTTAAGGGATTTATAGTCAAAAACTTTGTTTTTACGGGTTTGTTTTTTAAATCCCTTATATTAACTTCGCGGCCGTCTCTCTGTCTTGGGCTCGGCGGGCGGGCGGGCGGAAAAACAGAAGTCAAAAAATGACCCACTTCCCATGATTCGATCGAACTGAAATTTGGCACACGGACCCGTCTGACCTAACAATGCATCGTATCAAAATTTCAGATCGATCGAACGTACCGTAATTAAATTAATGCATTTTTAGTTTATCCTTATATGAGGTATGTAATTCAAAATTCACTGTTTGTTTTTGTTTTTTAAATTCCAGTTCCACGTGAGTTTGAGTTGACGCCGACCGTCGTGTTGACGACGACCGTCGTGCCAACACCCCCTCACATCCCACCCCCCATTTATTAAAGACAAGGGACATCACTCAGTGTCAGTCTGTAAATGTTTGAAAATAATCAATACTGTTAGTTATGTCTCATATATAAGGGATTTATAGTCAAAAACTTTGTTTTTACGGGTTTGTTTTATTAAATCCCTTATATTAACTTCGCAGCCGTCTCTCTCTCTCTCTCTCTGTCTTGGGCTCGGCGGGCGGGCGGAAAAACAGAAGTCAAAAATGACCCACTTCCCATGATCCGATCGAACTGAAATTTGGCACACGGACCCGTCTGACCTAACAATGCATCGTATCACAATTTCAGATCGATCGAACGTACCGTAATTAAATTAATGCATTTTTAGTTTATCCTTATATGAGGTATGTAATTTTAAATTCACGGTTTGTTATTGTTTTTTTGCCACGTGAAATTTTGAGCTGACGCATTGAGGCGACCCAACGAAGCGACGGGCGCTTTTGTTTACATTTTACGTGTCACTCTGAGCTCGGTCAAGCGAATCGGTGACCATACTTTTCCCCCTCCCCTCCCCCCACCCACCCCTCCCCCCCCACTAGGGTTATGATGCAAAGTTGAGTTAATACAGATTCAGTCTGTAAATGTTTGAAAATAATCAATACTGTTAGTTATGTCTCATATATAAGGGATTTATAGTCAAAAACTTTGTTTTTACGGGTTTGTTTTATTAAATCCCTTATATTAGCTTCACCGCCGTCTCTGTCTCTCTCTCTGTCTTGGGCTCGGCGGGCGGGCGGAAAAACAGAAGTCAAAAATGACCCACTTCCCATGATCCGATCGAACTGAAATTTGGCACACGGACCCGTCTAACCTAACAATGCATTGTATCAAAATTTCAGATCGATCGAACGTACCGTATTTAAATTAATGCATTTTTAGTTTATCCTGATATGAGGTATGTAATTTAAATTCACATTTCGCCCCCCTAGAATAACAGGGTTCTATGTGACCTTTTTGTCGAACGGAGATATTCGCGTTTGAAAATTTGATGTTTGGGTACGACAAACTACACATGTTTTTGCCAAAGTTGTTATTGCATTCTGTTTGTACTATCAATACAAGGTTTTACCATTTAATACAATTTTTTTGGTGTTAATTTAGATTTTATATGAATTTTTTAAATTTTCAATAGAACCCTTTTAATTCTGAAAATGCCATTTCAATTAATTATAACAAGGTTCTATTATTTTTTACACTATAATTTTATTGGTTTATTTAAAGAAAAAGTACTTATTCTTAATTAAGAGCTCTAATACTGATAAAGACAACAAAAATAACAACAAAGGATTATATTTAATCAAAGACAGACAATATTTGTTTATATTTTTCAATGTATTTTTATTTTTTTATTTGTACTAACATTAAAACTGTAACTTTTATTGTAAAAATAAATGTTTTTTACACACAGCAAAAACTGTTCTTTGACTTTCTACATTTTAACATGTTACTGTAAGAGAAAAAATGCTATCATTTGTATGTTACTTAAGTGTGTTACTGTAATACTGCCTATCTATTTCTGGCACGTATTTTAACATTTCTGTTAAGTCTGATTTCTTTGCCTCAGACAGTTTATTAGAAGAAATTGCAATCTTTGGCACAGGCATCAATACTTGAGTGGGTTGAATAGTTGTGACACAACTTCTTGTCAAAATAGGTTTTCTTAAATTTATGTTTTCAAATGTTATGTCTTTATGGCTAAATTTGCAACAAACCATTGGCTCATTTTTAAATTTTATAACAGATACTTTGGAATATTTTACACATTGAAAGTTAAATATCTCAGCACATGCTTTAAAATCTTTAAAGTCATTTGCCCTCATCTGAATAATTATAAAAGGTTTTTTTCTGTTTACAGTTTTAAGGACTCTAATTAGACTTATTGGGGAAAACACTTCATGTGCTTTTAAGGCTTTCTCAATTTGTGAATGCATATTATCAACAACTTGAACACAAGAGTGACCAGGTACACTAAATTTCATGGTGACTGACTCAATGTGTGGATGTGTGTTCAAAAATGAAGAACTGCATATGATATTATGCTATTTTTGTTTTGAGGTACACATGAATCACTCCATGTTACAATGTTTTTAATGTCCATATCTGATTCAGTTATCCTTTCAAGGATTTTAACAAAAGCTGAAGCTATATCATTGCCAGCTCTCCCAGATAAATTCTCTGACCATATTACACAATAGCCTTGTTTACTTTTAGAAGAATATCCAGTTAAATTATAAACATTTAATTTTCTTCTGTAAAAAAAAGAACTGATGTCAGCCCTTGGGAGAGAAATGACATTTTGCAAATCAAAGCTTATAACAACATCAACATGATCATCTTTCAGGTCATTCTGAGCTGCTATGCGCATTGCATTTTTATTCTCAATGTGAGAAGCATAGTTTTCTGACTCTTTTTCTGTTAAGGTATTTTGCTCTTGTGCCACTTTGACACTTTCACAGAGATCACATCGATCCTTCTTTCTAGTGTGAAAGTTAATATTAAACTCTGTGTTGAAAATGTATCTATAATAAGAACCTTTTACAGGTGTTTGACCTTGTTCAAGTGACTGCTCTACAAATAGATCATACATTTTATTTATATTAAGGTCACCCTGTAAAAACTCTTTTTGTGTAGATTTCCTACAGTAGTGTGATTCCACACGAGGAAAGCTATTGATATGATCAATCACAGTTTTTCTATCTATCTCTGAGATTTTTTTCTAGATGTGTTTGCCTCTTCCATCTCTGCATGGTGTGCCAGTAACAAGATTTTTTTTATTATGGGTTTTGTATACCATTTTTTGACTTATTGCCAGAGTGCCAAGATAATAGTTCTTGCAAACTCTCACATTAGAGCATCCAACTGCAAAGCTATAAAAATATGTGTTTAAGCGCCTAGATTCATTTTCTGCACATTTTTTAAAACATTGACTAGTATTTAAAATATATGAATGCTTTTGATCGTAATTAAGCGTATAAAAGTTTTTGAAAATGTTTTCCCTTTCAGTTGTTGCAATTTTGGTTTCACATTTAAACTTGCAAATCTTTTTACAGTCTTTTAGATGCTGAATTTTCTTTTCAGGAACAACCTTGTTCCTTATATTTATGTAAGCTTGCCCAGCTTCAGACAATTTTTTCCTTTGATTGCATTTCCAATTCTCAGGGATTGCATTGTCTCTTCCTTGTCAGCTTCTTACTGCCATTAGTGTCACTGTTTGATGTTCCTATTTCTAAATTAGTTTGACCTATCAAAGGTGTGCTGGCCTCTCTTGAACATGTCTCAGGAGTTTGACTGCAGTTTTTGATGTTCTGCTCAGTCTGAGTTTCACTCTCATTGAATGTATGCGATGCTGGCATCAGAAGGTGCAAGTGAGACTGACTATGAGGGGATGAAGGAATGCTGGGAAAAAAAATAAAGTGGAGTTAAAACTAAAGTAAAGGCTTACCAACTTAAAACTTTAAAAGCTTAACTTAATAATTGTAAAGAAATGAACTTATGGACTATATAAATGTATATGTGTTAAAATTATTTTTTATTTAGCAACTGAAAAAATATTAACTTTTCTTATGCATCTGCATTATTCTTTAATTGATACAGACCAAAGACTCGAAGAGTGTGTAACTGTAACTACACACCTGACCTCGTTTCGATTATGATGGCTCAAGCCGCTCAATATTAACTATTTTGCATTTAGAAACTATGTTTGAATAAAAATACTTACATGTCTTCTTCAGAAGAACTATCACATTGCAGTGGATAGTTGTAGTCACTGCTATTAGTGTCATTTTCACTCGAAGAGGCAGAGGTACTTGAAAAACTAAGCCTAGTGACGACGTCCGCCATTTTGAGACAACCCACCCGTACCAGGGTATACAACAAGGCATATGATTGGCTGGTTATGTTAAACTAAATCTCAAAGCCCTTTTTTCAGTGGCTTACGGTAGATAGGACCTTGTTAAAACCATTGAATATTAGAACTTTGTAATTTTCATTGGAAAGTCCTATCTCGTGTTAGAACCTTGTAATTCTGTACTTTCTGCAAAATTGGCTCACGATACAGCTTTCAGATTTTGTGCTATGATAGATTGAAACATGGGCAATATCCCAGGGGTGATAACTCATTTTTTTCAAAAAATGGACTTAGAACCTTGTTATTCTAGGGGGGCGATTTGTTATTGTTTTTTGCCACGTGAAATTTTGAGCTGACGCATTGAGGCGACCCAACGAAACGACGGGCGCTTTTGTTTACATTTTACGTGTCACTCTGAGCTCGGTCAAGCGAATCGGTGACCAGACTTTTCCCCTCTCCCCCCCACCCACCCCTCCCCCCACCCACCCTCCCCCCACTAGGGTTATGATGCAAAGTTGAGTTAAGACAGATTCAGTCTGTAAATGTTTGAAAATGATCAATACTGTTAGTTATGTCTCATATATAAGGGATTTATAGTCAAAAACTTTGTTTTTACGGGTTTGTTTTTTAAATCCCTTATATTAACTTCGCGGCCGTCTCTGTCTTGGGCTCGGCGGGCGGGCGGGCGGAAAAACAGAAGTCAAAAATGACCCACTTCCCATGATCCGATCGAACTGAAATTTGGCACACAGACCCGTCTGACCTAACAATGCATCGTATCAAAATTTCAGATCGATCGAACGTACCGTAATTAAATTAATGCATTTTTAGTTTATCCTTATATGAGGTATGTAATTCAAAATTCACTGTTTGTTATTGTTTTTTTTCTGCCAGTTTCACGTGAGTTTGAGTTGACGCCGACCGTCGTGTTGACGCCGACCGTCGTGCCGACACCCCCTCACATCCCACCCCCATTTATTAAAGACAAGGGACATCACTCGGTGTCAGTCTGTAAATTTTTGAAAATAATCAATACTGTTAGTTATGTCTCATATATAAGGGATTTATAGTCAAAAACTTTGTTTTTAAATCCCTTATATTAACTTCGCGGCCGTCTCTCTCTCTCTGTCTTGGGCTCGGCGGGCTCGTCGGGCGGAAAAACAGAAGTCAAAAATGACCCACTTCCCATGATCCGATCGAACTGAAATTTGGCACACGGACCCGTCTGACCTAACAATCCATCGTATCAAAATTTCAGATCGATCGAACGTACCGTAATTAAATTAATGCATTTTTAGTTTATCCTTATATGAGGTATGTAATTCAAAATTCACTTTTTTATTTTTTTTTATCTTAGTTCCACGTTAGTTTGAGTTGACGCCGACCGTCGTGTTGACGCCGACCGTCGTGCCGACAACCCCCTCACATCCCACCCCCATTTATTAAAGACAAGGGACATAACTCGGTGTCAGTCTGTAAATGTTTGAAAATAATCAATACTGTTAGTTATGTCTCATATATAAGGGATTTATAGTCAAAAACTTTGTTTTTACGGGTTTGTTTTATTACGGGTTTGTTTTATTAAATCCCTTATATTAACTTCACCGGCGTCTCTCTCTGTCTTGGGCGGGCGGAAAAACAGAAGTCAAAAATGACCCACTTCCCATGATCCGATCGAACTGAAATTTGGCACACGGACCCGTCTAACCTAACAATGCATCGTATCAAAATTTCAGATCGATCGAACGTACCGTAATTAAATTAATGCATTTTTAGTTTATCCTTATATGAGGTATGTAATTTAAATTCAAGGTCTGTTATTGTTTTTTTCCCACGTGAAATTTTGAGCTGACGCATTGAGGCGACCCAACGAAGCGACGGGCGCTTTTGTTAACATTTTACGTGTCACTCTGAGCTCGGTCAAGCGAATCGGTGACCAGACTTTTCCCCTCTCCCCCACCCACCCCTCCCCCCACCCACCCCTCCCCCCACTAGGGTTATGATGCAAAGTTGAGTTAAGACAGATTCAGTCTGTAAATGTTTGAAAATAATCAATACTGTTAGTTATGTCTCATATATAAGGGATTTATAGTCAAAAACTTTGTTTTTACGGGTTTGTTTTATTACCCCTATTTATTATATTAAACACCTCATAAGCGCCCGCCCAAAGTTTAAATACCTCGGGGATAAGGTCACGCGGTCAACTCAGCACGTGGATGTAAAAAAATAGCAGACGGATACAGATAGTATATAGAGATAAACTAAAAAAAAATCCATTAATTTAATTACGGTACATTCAATAGATCAGACATTTTTATACAATGCATTGTCATCCAAGTTCTATCTGTGGTAAAATTTTGAGATCTCTCGGACCATCAGAAGTGTTTTAACTTTAACCAACAAGATTTAACGGATATAAACAGTGTGATTTAAATAAAAGCGTGTAATAATAATAAAATGCGTAGTAATTGGGAAGAATGTGGCCATAGATAGGTTAATGTGCTGTCATTTCACTTTGATTTCGGTGTCTGAGATAAATCCATTTCAAATTTACTTGTTGTTCCCAAATTCGTGGTTAATGATTTAAGAATATCATTATTACTTTAAAAAAAATCATGTCTTTCATTAAAAACGAAATCATGTTTTTTGAACTTGTGTTTGTAAAACGTCAAGGTGGGGAAAGGGTGACAACCCAAATATATTTAAAACCAATATCAGCCGATGAAGTGGTGAGTGGCGTAGCTTGGGACCAATGTTGTCTTGTGATAGCATTAATTTTCCAGGCACCCCGCCATGAAGATAAAGCCACTGACCCGTAGACTAAAGAACATCCGCCCCAATCCCCTTCTCATGTGGACAGACGATCAACCCCTTATCATTTTTCTCATTATCGAGTTTCTAACCACATATACCTTACTTATTCGAGTAAAAACTTCCGAGATCTGGAAGTGTTGATTCAAATAATTACCAACCTGGGACAGCCCAGCTAAGAATAATACCTTCCCTAGCGTGTGTGGCCAGGTTGTCGAGGAACATATTTTCATATTTGACGTGTATGTGTTCTGCCACTTTAATACTTAGCGCCGCAATACAGACTGTCCATCTTTGATTTTGTCAGGTCAAGAAACTTAACATAGAATAAAAACAACGAAGAAACAAATTAGAAACGAATCTAGATGAATGTATGATTTCCAGTAAGATCAATTTCTGATTCGAAGACAAACAATTAAACATTTAATCTATAATCTATACAATTACAATAACCCCAAAATACTTACCGTTCCTTCTGTGACCTCCTCACAATACGGCGCCCCGTCATATGCTGTATAGCTGACAACCTCACCGTAGGACTCCAGGAGTCTCTTATACTCTCCAGGGCCGTCACCAAAACTACCCACTGTCTTGCCCTTCAATAAATGACTCAAAGCCAGTGAGAACCTCGGGAATTATCTTATTTAAAAATTTATCCCGGCGGTTTCTTCTTCTTTTTCTTCGTTCTCAATTGGAGTATTGCGTGCCGACGAGTTTTGCGCCTCCGACTTCAGCCTGCTGTTTTTTCTGGATGTGCTTCCATAGCCTTTGGTCAGCCAAGACCATCTGCAAGGCAGCAGTTGATTTTGGCAAGTGATAGCCACGGCTATAAGGGTTCCACGCATTACCCAGCCGCCTTTTATTTTCCCTAACTATGCTACCCACTCGAGGCTGGGTGGACTCGGGGACGCCCTAGGCCCCGGGAACAAATCCATGGCTACCCATGGATTCGAACCCGTGACCATCGGTACGCCAGTCGAGCGCGCTGCCACTTCGACCACCGTATCCCCCATCCTGGCGGTCAATTTTCACTTTAAGGTTCGTTGGTTCATGTGCAAAGTAAAAGAAAAAAGTCGTGAGCAAAATTGCACAGCATCCATTTTTTGTTCAATACTACACAATTTGCAACGCGGTTATTCTAAACCACTGCTCGGCGTCGGCCAGAGAACTGCGCGGCCGCGCAACCACGCAGCTTAAAGGGAACATTGGCGGCGGTTGTAACTTTTTAATTGATAAACTTTACATACTGACAACTTTGTACGTCTTATTAAAACCATTTTTTCTGCTAGGCCTACACAAGTAAGGGTGCCAGTTTGTTAAATTTTTTCAGAAAGGCGCGTCAACACCTGTGGGCGGATGGTAACAGTTATGACATCACCAACAATTTACAAACCAAACCTTTAACTTTTAAAATTTAAATCAAGCCCAAATTATTTTAGCAAACTTTCATATATTTTTTGTTAGTACAGTAAATATCTTTGAACGACTGAAATATACTTTTAAAAACATTTATACTAGGTACATTTTTTAACATGGTCACGATAGGAGTGAAGAAGGGAATGAGAGGGGGGAGAAGTCTAGATTAATAAAAAAAATACAATAAAAAAGCAACATTGATTCTTCTTAACTGATAACTATATAGACCGTATATACTCGTTCCATAGCCCATTCGTTTTTAAGCCGCGCACGACGCTATTCTTTTGGAAGAGACTAGTATTAAAAGTGTGTAACCCGCTCGTAAGCTGACCCCAAAAAATAATAGGAAAACGTAAACAAAATGGTACATTTAAAAAAAAACTACAAACCAATTCGGTCATAATGATTGTTTACTTTGTACTACATATCCTTGTCTTTGTGCGCTTTATAAGGCAAGAGTTATAGAGTAACAGTTTATTAATTAAACAAAAAAAAGATTTCAGGTGTGTAATAAGTGTCGAAAGCGCGTACATTAAAATTCGATTTTGATAACAAAATTTGTAAAATAATTTTTTAGTGCAGATGTTTAATATTATTTTATAGCTTCTTGTAGAGCTGTCGAATCTTGTAGAATGTAGAAAAGGACCTTGATGATATACAATAACAAAACCATTGTTCAATGTACATGCATAAATCACCTATGACCCCCTCGTAAGCCGACCCACCCTCCAATCTTTCTCCCTAGATTTTGTCCAAAAAGGTCTGGTTTAGAATGAGTCTATACGGTAAATAATGTCGGCGTATGTCAAAGAATGTCATTGATTCATGCAAAGAACCAAAATCTTTTTTTGTGTTTTATGAATTTTGTTTCATGTTCAGAGGGAAAAGTTGTATCAAAATACCTTTTAGTCAGAACTTTGACAGATAGCACTCATGAAGCCATTGTTAAATATGCACATTTGTTTGTTTTTTATTGTTGATGTGACGTCACATTTCTTTAACCACCCCCCCCCAACGTCACACTTCGTCACAAATGCTAGACTCACCCACCCCCCCCCCTTTTTTTTTAAAAGGCGCGTGATGTCATTGATGGACGACCCCATAGCTTGTTTGCAGAGAAATGTATATGTGCATGTTAAATCATTTCAAACAAAGCTACCCTTGTTCTCCAGGCAAGCAGGTGAAAACAGGTTTTGCCATTTTCCTTTGCTGAAACAGAATACCATTTCTGATGAAACAGCTGAAAAGTACAAGGCTCAGTTGGAATTTGAAAGGAGGTTCCAAGACTTCAAGAACCTGGAACAACTCTTCAATATCCTCAGTTTGCCATTTAGTGCAGAAGCTGATTCAGCCCCATGCAGTGGATATGCAGTAAGAGCTGCTTGACCTACAAGCAGATTATGACCTAAAGGAGAAGTTCAAGTTAGTTCTTCTCTTTGAGTTTTATGTATGTTTGCAGCATTTCGACACAATTAAAACACTTTGCTGCCAAACTTGTGTATCTATTTGGGTCTACATACATCTGTGAGCAAGCTTTTTCTTGCACGAAAATAAAAAAGTCTAAGAAAAGATCGACTGTGATTAACTGCTATTTAAATGCAGTCATACGAATCACAACCAGTAATCTGGTTCCACAGTTCAAGAACGTTATTCAAAATTTTGAACAGTTACATACTTCTAATTAATTAGAATTGTAATGTATGGTCAGCTTGTATGTAAATTACGTTCCTACTTCTTCACAGTCATTATGATAGGTAACAATAAACTTTTGTTGAAATAATGAATAGTTCAATCTTATTATCAAATTAGAAAATGTTTCAATTGGTATTTTAAAATGTAATTTGCATGTGTAATAGACTGTGAATGTGAAATAAAATGACAAGTAAATGGTTATAATCATTAATTTATATTTTATACGTTGTAAATTGTTAATAAAGTAGACCAAATATATATGCGACCCGCCTATTACAATAACGTTTTCAATGCGGCCCTCCGTAAAAAAGTTTGCCACCCCTGGACTAGAGCATAAGCTTACAAATTTGCTGGAGTTTTGTGTTCGAGATTGATGACAAGAGGAGATATGATAATATCATAGTTATATATAATTTATTTGTCACGGGTTGTACCCTAATTCTAAGTAATAAAATGCAAAGATTGCCCCAAAGGGAAACTTTTTCATTCGTGTTAATGTACATTGAGTATATTTTATGTAGTTTTGTAGTATGCATTTGAGTTATGGGCTCCATTATACCATCTTGAAATAATTTTAATTTGGCATTTCCCAAGCAATAACTAATATCATGTCCCAAACAATAACTTATATCATGTCCCAAGCAATAACTTATATCATGTCCCAAGCAATAACTTATATCATGTCCCAAGCAATAACTTATATCATGTCACAAGCAATAACTTATATCATGTCCCAAGTAATAACTTATATCATGTCCCAAGCAATAACTTATATCATGTCCCAAGCAATAACTTATATCATGTCCCAAGCAATAACTTATATCATGTCACAAGCAATAACTTATATCATGTCCCAAGTAATAACTTATATCATGTCCCAAGCAATAACTTATATCATGTCCCAAGCAATAACTTATATCATGTCCCAAGCAATAACTTATATCTGGTCCCAAGCAATAACTTATATCTTGTCCCAAGCAATAACTTATATCATGTCCCAAGCAATAACTTATATCTTGTCCCAAGCAATAACTTATATCTTGTCCCAAGCAATAACTTATATCTTGTCCCAAGCAATAACTTATATCATGTCCCAAGCAATAACTTATATCTTGTCCCAAGCAATAACTTATATCTTGTCCCAAGCAATAACTTATATCTTGTCCCAAGCAATAACTTATATCTTGTCCCAAGCAATAACTTATATCATGTCCCAAGCAATAACTTATATCATGTCCCAAGCAATAACTTATATCATGTCCCAAGCAATAACTTATATCATGTCCCAAGCAATAACTTATATCTTGTCCAAAGGTGACAAATTGTGAGTCATGAGAAGAGTTCCTAAATCCCCGTATAAAAAATGAGGGTCGGGTGTCATACGTTCTCTCTTCCATCAAAAGAAGAATCTTTCTATCCTTACCAAATTTTCTGAAATTCCGTGTTTATCGAAGTCTGAAATTGCCAAGGTCATTCCTTTCTGCTTACTTACAGAAGATAAGCAGTTATAAACTTTGCATAACCAACCGTTTGGGCACAAGCGCCCATAATGTCGTGTTTGAAGAGGTCGTCCTGAGATCTGAGCACGTCCTCTTTAAGTTGTCTATTCAGATACCTTCAGACAATTTGTCTACATGTCCCTTGGATCATTAATTAATGCGAGAAGCAGGTACGTAATAAGAATAAGAAAAACAACCAACAACAAACAAAAATAAGGAGTTATGAGCATGACATTATCTCATCCTTTAATGTGGTCTATTATTTCCGCATTTCTTAACAATAAAAAAACCCAACTAATTTTACTATTACTAGAACTGTGGATGATGATGATTTTATATGTACCGGTATAAAAGAAAAGCCTTTAAAAATAACGAAGTCATCCATGACAGAGTTATTATAGTTTCTTACTGAAAAATAACAAACAATTAAAATGATTAAACTGAATTTTTTATTTATACACAGCGACTCTTTTTATTAGCTTTTATCATATGTAACGTCCTACAATTGGGGGTGTTTACCGGAACTCAGATATTGTCTGGGACTACAGTTCCAAATGATCATGTGAGACAGCATTCCACGCAGTTTGTCATGAGGCAGGCTGGGGTTTTGAAGAAAACGCTATATTTCTGTCATTATTTCAAAAATATTTTACATGCCTGACTGGAGTCATCCTCTGCATGGATACTTTAGATTCAATTTAATTAAATTGACCTACTGAAACATTTCAGTAGCTCTTAAATTGCTCTTTCGAAAAATACAAGAATTCGACTGAGAAGATAATGCAATCTGATTCTTTTCAAATTGTGCAAATGACTTTTACAACGAAAATCGAATCATTTTCCAGCAAGGCATCTAATCATGGCTACTTTTCCTTTTAAGATTTTAAATAGCATTTGGACAGTTTTGTTTCTGCAGTTATTCATAAAATCCAGTTATCATTATGGCGTTCGTTCCTACATACTAGCAAAAATTCAACAATAGTTCCCTCGATAGTAAAAAGTTTAAGGGCAATTAACTTTCCCCCCAAAAGATGTAATAACATTTTTTTTTAATTTAGAAAAGCAATAGGTTTTAGAAATTTTGAAAACTAGAAAATGTCTTGCATTATACGTTAATAATGGAATAATAAGTAGGATTTTAGAGTTTAGCACAAATGCAAAATATGTTGCTTCGTTGACAGTGTATACCAATAAAATTGTGCCTAGTAGTGCTTACGATATTTTAAGACCTTAAAACATTTTTGACCATAATCAATTTTAAATTTCATTTCAATGTTCATATGATCATACAACTTCTTTTAAAACAGTTGTGTTACAGAAATTACTGTCCTCGTGATGAGAGGGGTTACGTTCTTTTTTTTAAATAGAGGTAGCGTCTGTAACAGATAAGATACGATATTATGAAGTGTGATATAGAGCTGAAACAATTATGTATTAAAATGTATATTGTAAATATAGAATTTTCAAATAATTTAAAAATAAAATTTTATTTTCATTTTTTTTAAAAATTCTTGATATATATATCTCTATATATATCTCTATATATATAAGACACATTTGTTGTCTGTCCGTCGTCTGTCTGTTCCCTTATAACTCAAGATCCAGACAACCAAATAACGTGAAATTTGGTACACGTACACAAAATTATACCGGAAAGGTCATTAAATAGGTTTCGTTCCATATATATAAGATACTGGGGGCTGGGGGCCCAAAATGTACTTTTTCCTTATATGAGCTATATAAAATAAAAATTATTGAAAATTAAGACGTAAAATAATAAACATTTTGGTGTCGAGATTAACAAGATGGCGTTTATTGCCATAAAATAATGTGATGTGACGTCATAGTTTGAGTTCATATTAATTTGTAAATAGGAAACAAAGTGAAAAGAGCAGTGATTATTTTAATTTATATTTTTAATTGTTAATATACCGCTATGGGTGTGCGTTTAAGTATTTGTGTGCACATGTGTGAATCAGTGAGTGTGTGTGTTTTTTGTTGTGAACTATTATGACGATAATTGGTGAAAAAGAATGTAAACATTTCCACTCATGGGTGGCCGGGAGCCCCAAAACCGGTTTTTCCTTTATGGGCTATATAAAACTGAATCAACACCAATTCCTCATATTCCCGAGTAGGTAGAAGCATGAAAATTTGGAAAGTCGTTAAGTACCCTCCCGCAATGGTAACAGTCGAAACAAAATATATAATTATCACTAACTGGGGGGGGGGCGGCGGGGGCCCAAAGGTAGTTTTTTTCTTAAATGAGCTATATAAATCAGGCTCATCATTCAATCTCCCATTTCCTGTGTAGGTAGAAGCATGAAACTTTGGGAAGTTGTTATGTACCCTCCCAAAATGTTAACTGGCTAAACATTAATAAAAATTATCACTCACTGAGTGGTCAGAGGGCTGAATGTATTTATTTTAATATATAAAACTGACTCATCAATAATTCTCCAAACTTACCGTGTAAGTAGAAGAATGAAACTTTTGGGAAGATTTTGAGTACCCTCGCGCGATGGTAAAAGGCGAAAAAAATATATAAAATTTTCACTCACTAGGGGGCCTTGGGCCAAAATGTAGGTTTTTTCCTAATATGAGCTATATAAAACAGACTCATCATTAAATATCCAATTTCCCGTGTAAATAGGAGCATGAAACTTTGGGAAGTTGTTGAGAACTCTCCCGCAATGATAACATACGAAAAAAAAATTAAATTATCAGCTCGATCATCATCATCATCATCAGTCCCGTGACCGTTGCGGTCGTCGGGGGGAGCGGATGGACACATCAACAGAAAACGATCTCCACATTTGCCTATTTTGAGCGGCGGCCAATAATTCATGGAATTTCATCCCTGTCAATTTCTTTATGTTGTCCAGCCAGCTTTACCGTTGTCGACCTCTTCGCCGGCCCCCTTCTACAGTGCCTTGAAGGATAATTTTTGTCAGGGTATCATCGCGCAGTACATGACCAAACCATGCCATCTTGCTTCTCTTAATTGTTGTTACGATTGTTTCTTGATGATCCGTAATAGAGTTGATTCGGTCCCAGACATATTCATTGGTCTTATGTTCTAAATATGAGATCTGGAAAGGAGAAACTCCAGGCATGTGCTGCTCCAGTGGTAAAATCAAACTGCCACCAATTCTAAAGCCACCGGAACCATTGTGCAGTCTGTTGAATGGTGAAACTGCACAATCAAAGGACTTTGTGAAACTTATTAGACTATTCAATAATATGTTTGCCATGACTTCCTTTAAGTCTAATGTTGTCGTGAATAATGGGTGGACACCAACATTCAAGGTCCAAGGCCAAGTGTACCACCATGCTGGTCCTCTTCATCCAGTCAATGCTGTAGACAGCAAATATCTCCAGATTTACTTCTTGGGAGAAGATGAGCAAGTGCAAAGACGACTGGATTTGCTTGACAGTCCTGTTGACAGAAACATTGTTCTCAAACTGCAAAGAATGCTGCATCAGCATATCAGCTATGTGAGGTCATTTAAAATGGCTGCTGAGATTATGGATAACACTCAAGTGGACTACAAAATCAAAATTTCTGGCAAAGCACCATTAAAGAAACACAAAGGCAGATTCAATGCACCATCTGTTAGTGAAGTTGCCATCATGATTGCTGGAGAGCTAGGTGATCGTAGGGACATTGTGCTGCATTCAATAAGTTGCTCACAAATGTCACTTCAAAGGATTCAAGACACTCACAGGTCATATGATCCACTTCAGTACCCTCTGCTATTTGTTAGAGGAGAAGATGGCTATGATTTGAACATAAAAGATGTAAACAAGGCCACAAGCAATGACTACTATGCATATCGCATGATGCAAAGAGTCAACGAATTTAGTACACTCCTCAGATGCCCACGCCTTTTCCAGCAATACATAGTGGATATGTATGCTAAGGTTGAGAATGAGAGATTGCGTTTCATCAGACTCAACCAAACAAAACTTAGAGCTGAGGACTATGGTGTACTATTAGAGGCAGTAAGGAATGACAACAATGTGTCTTCTGAAAATCTTGGCAAATTAGTGGTGCTGCCTTCATCCTTCGGTGGAGGGCCCCGTTACATGCATGAATATGCACAGGATGGAATGACCTATGTACGTCATAGAGGCACAAGCATCAAGTATAATTGCAAGTATGTTACCAAGGGAAGTGATGCAGCCATGTTTGCTGTTGCAAATGAAATGCCGAACAGGCTTGATGAGGTTACCAATTACCAACAAGGACGATACATTAGTAGCAGTGAGGCAGTGTCGCGCCTGCTCAACTTTCCCATCCATCAAAGGCATCCAACAGTTGTTCACTTGGCAGTACATCTTGAAAGAGGCCAAGGAGTATACCATAAACCAGGACAGCCAACAGCACATTTGACAGACATTCCACCAAAGACTACATTAACAGCGCTTTTTGATCTCTGCAAAACAGATCCTCTTGCAAAAACATTGCTGTATTCTGAAGTGCCTAGACATTTTCGCTGGGATGCCAGTCAAATGGTCTGGCAAATCCGAAAAAAGGTGTACCTCTTGCAGACTTCCCGGGATATGTGACAGACAATGCCTTGGGAAGAGTGTACACTGTGCATCCTCACAACAGAGAAGCATTTCACATGCGCCTCCTGCTGCAACATATTCGGGGACCTATTTCATTTGAATATCTCAAAACTGTTATTGTGAGAGATGAGGATGATGACATCCTCGAAATAATGCCATGCAGCACATACCCTGTTAAATGTACCATTTTATTGCATGCAAGTAAACAGTTGTGTACGCTTCTACAGAAAACCTTATTTTAAACCCGGGAAAAGCCGGGTACTTGCCCCTAGCATATATATAAGCCGCATTTGTTGTCTGTCTGTTCCCTAATAACTCAAGATCCAGACAACCAAATAACGTGAAATTTGGTACACGTACACAAAATTATACCGGAAAGGTTATTAAACAGGTTTCGTTCCATATATATAAGATACTGGGGCCCGGGGGCCCAAAATGTAGTTTTTCCCTATATGAGCTATATAAAATAAAAATTATTGAAAATTAAGACGTAAAATAATGACGCAAATTAATAAACATTTTGGTGTCGAGATTAACAAGAAGGCGATTATCGCCATAAAATATTTTTTGTTGTTGTTGTTGCTTTGTTGTTGTTGCTTTTGTTGTTGTAGTTGTTGTTTTGTTGTTGTTGCTTTGTTGTTGTTGCTGTTGTTGTTGTAGTTGTTGTTTTGTTGTTGATGTTTTTGTTGTTGTTTTGTTTTTGTTGTTGTTGCTGTTGTTGTTTTTGTTGTTGTTGCTGTTGTTGTTGCTGTTGTTGCTTTTGTGTTGTTTTTGCTGTTGATGTTGTTGTCCACATCCCTTGCCCTGCGACGACAATGTCCTTCATGTTGTTGTTGCTTTGTTGTTGTTGCTGTTGTATTTGTTGTTTTGTTGTTGTTGCTTTGTTGTTGTTGCTGTTGTTGTTGTAGTTGTCGTTTTGTTGTTGTTGTTGTTGTAGTTGTTGTTTTGTTGTTGTTTTGTTTTTGTTTTGTTGTTGTTTTTGTTTTGTTTTTGTTGTTTTGTTGTTGTTTTTGTTGTTGTTTTGTTTTTGTTGTTTTTGTTGTTGTTTTGTTTTTGTTGTTGTTTTTGTTTTGTTGCTGTTGTTGTTAAACCCGGGCGGGAGCCGGGTACTTGCCCCTAGTATATATATATGAGGTGCACATCAAAACTTCCGAACAGTTTTTCAAAAAATATTAAATTTTGTGCTTCATAGAAAGTCTTTAAAAATATATTTAATTTTACCAAAACAATTTTTAAAAAATCTTTATTCCTGCATTTTGATCTTCATTTGTTTTTCAAGTGCTAAATTTTTTATTAGCATTTTCGTTGTGTCCCAATTCAGATATTAACATGCTGATATAACAAGAAAATCATAAATATGTATAAAACATTGGCTACTGGGTGGTCGTTTCTATGTGTTTTTTGGTTTAGATCCCAGGAAACGAAGGGCATAATGTGATGTCAATGGATACTTAGCTCTCATGATTTATCATTCTGGAATAAGGATACAAACACAATAGGACCAACAAAGCAGTCCTAGGAATGTCGGTTATTTTAGCTAACAATTTAATAAAAATCACTCACAAGTAAGTGTGTTGAAGTAAATGCACGTGTGTACCTAATACCCAAAATGACTTTAGTTCATAAAAAATTATACAATGAAAATAAACTTTCACGCCAATTAAAAATGACACTGTTGTGCGGCAGAGCGTTGCGTAATCAAATTATTTAAATTGTCTAGTAAATGTTTTGCATATTTCCATAGGATAAATAAATTCCCGCGAATGCCTTTCGTCGGTTAAGAAATAAATTGAAATTGGCTGTCACATACACGTCGCTGCATCGCGTAGAATCAGTGTATTCATTGTTTCCAACGTGTTACTGAAGTTACGCCATCCGCTTTCCACTGAGCGTGTACCTTGAACATAAACATTGATTACACTCAATTACTGTTAAAAAACGAAAAACACTGAAAAGTAATAATTTACAACCATTTAGTGTTAAATAACAGTATAAATGTGTTATGAAACGTTTTATTTTTTACAGTATAAATTAATACCGGATTTTATTGTAAATGAACTTAAACTATATTACCTTACTGTTAAAAAAAAACAGTAAAAAAATGTGATTTACAGGAGTTTATTGTAAAATAACGGTATAAACGTGTTAGAAAACATTGCATTTTTTACAGTGCGCGTAAACCATTCATGCCTACTGCAGACTTCTTTGACGTTCCTCCATGAGCAGAACACAAATTAAAATGTCCACAGAGAAAAATTGAAGGGAGGTGTTAAGGTAGGGAGGTGTTAAGGTAGGGAGGTGTTAAGGTAGGGAGGTGTTAAGGTAGGGAGGTGTTAAGGCAGGGAGGTGTTAAGGTAGGGAGGTGTTAAGGTAGGGAGGTGTTAAGGTAGGGAGGTGTTAAGGTAGGGAGGTGTTAAGGTAGGGAGGTGTTAAGGTAGGGAGGTGTTAAGGTAGGGAGGTGTTAAGGTAGGGAGGTGTTAAGGTAGGGAGGTGTTAAGGTAGGGAGGTGTTAAGGTAGGGAGGTGTTAAGGTAGGGAGGTGTTAAGGTAGGGAGGTGTTAAGGTAGGGAGGTGTTAAGGTAGGGAGGTGTTAAGGTAGGGAGGTGTTAAGGTAGGGAGGTGTTAAGGTAGACATTAGACTTCAATGTGTTTAAATAAGACACACAAAAACGTTGTTAGTATTTCTCGCCAACATTTGGAAATATCGAAACCCCTTACCATGCAAAAATTCACAACATTCCAAACTCGTCCACAGATAATTAAGCATCAGATGCTACCAAAGTGTCCATGGGTATCCTGTTGTAGACGTGGATATTGTTCCTTAACCAATCCAATTTTGCAGATTGTCTCAGCGGTTCTCCGGCTGTTATGTTGAGCGAGAATCCTCTTTTAGACATCATTTCCACCACGTCTCTTAACGCCTTGTTGTTAACATGTGATAGGCCGCCTTGACCTGGAGATTTTACAAATTGTGACATTAATGTGTTATGATCATACTAAAAACAACCACACACACAAATTCTCCCTAAAGCTTTCTCGGTTGAGCAGAAGCTGTTTAAAAAAAAATATTTTTGAGAACGTGGTTCGCATCAGTGGCCATTGTAAAATTGCTTTTTGTAAATGCTTCAAAGACAAGGTAAATAAAATGAATTGAAACTGATATTATTGATTTTGATTTGTCATGTAAACTATTTCAAGTACAATTTGCCCTATATTCAATAATAGATGATGATTTTTAAAATAATAAAAAAATACTTTTCTTTATAATGTTTTTTTTCTTTTTCACCAATGGTTTCTATTCTTCCATCTCTTTATAAAGCACACCTACAAAAAGATTAGATGTCGCTATTTCCTGGTAACGAGGCAAACTGTGAGGGATTAGTGAAATGCTGGAAAGGTACTAGGGTTATTTTATGTTTCTTTAATAAAAATAAACCCATAGATGCAGACCAAATAAACCCATAGATGCAGACCAAGTAATCCCATAGATGCAGACCAAATAAACCCATAGATGCAGACCAAATAAACCCATAGATGCAGACCAAATAAACCCATAGATGCAGACCAAATAAACCCATAGATGCAGACCAAATAAACCCATAGATGCAGACCAAATATACCCATAGATGCAGACCAAGTAATCCCATAGATGCAGACCAAATAAACCCAAAGATGCAGACCAAATAAACCCATAGATGCAGACCAAATAAACCCATAGATGCAGACCAAATAAACCCATAGATGCAGACCAAATATACCCATAGATGCAGACCAAATAAATTCATAGATGCAGACCAAATAAACCCATAGATGCAGACCCAATAAACCCATAGATGCAGACCAAATAAACCCATAGATGCAGACCAAATATACCCATAGATGCAGACCAAATAAACACATAGATGCAGACCAAATAAAACCATAGATGCAGAACAAGTAAACCCATAGATGCAGACTAAATAAACCCATAGATGAAGACCAGATAAACCCATAGATGCAGACCAAATAAAATCATAGGTGCAGACCAAATAAACCCATAAATGCATAAACCCATAGATGCATACCAAATAAAACAATAGATGCAGACCAAATAAACCCATGGGATGCAGACCAAATAAACCCATAGATGCAGACCAAATATACCCATAGATGCAGACCAAGTAATCCCATAGATGCAGACCAAATAAACCCATAGATGCAAACCAAATAAACCCATAGATGCAGACCAAATAAACCCATAGATGCAGACCAAATAAACCCATAGATGCAGACCAAATATACCCATAGATGCAGACCAAGTAATCCCATAGGTGCAGACCAAATAAACCCATAGATGCAGACCAAATAAATTCATAGATGCAGACCAAATAAACCCACAGATGCAGACCAAATAAACACATAGATGCAGACCAAATAAAACCATAGATGCAGAACAAGTAAACCCATAGATGCAGACCAAATAAAACCATAGATGCAGACTAAATAAACCCATAGATGAAGACCACATAAACCCATAGATTCAGACCAAATAAACCCATAGATGCAGACCAATTAAACTACGCCCATAAAATATACTTCCCATGAGAACCTGAGGAGGCGGGGACAATCAAAATTTCTTGAGGTACCACTACTGCAAGAGCCTACCTTAAAAGTTTCAGAATTAAATAATTTAAATGATCGCGCTGTCTTGATTCAGCAAATACCAACCTGGGACAGCCCAACTAAGAATGAGACCCTCTCTGACGTGTCTGACCAGGTTGTCGAGGAAAATGTTCTCATACTTTGCGGGGATATGTTCTGCCACTTCAATACTTAACCCCCAGTCAAAGATGGGCAGTCTGTATTGAGGCGCTGTCAGGTCAAGAAACTTAACCTAGCATGCAAGAAAAAACAAGTAATAAAAACTCGAATGAGTATTTAAACGCAATTTCCAAAAAAGAATTTCCGATTTTTTATTCAAGGGAAATCATTCTAGATTGCATTAAAAGTCGATTCAAATAAGTAAAAGTAATTCTAAATAAACATAATATGACATCATATACCCTCACGCTACATGGCACCAAGAATGTGTCAATATAATACGCACCACGCAACAATAAACATATATAATTTGCAATGTCACGTAGTGTCTGGCCGTGACGCTATGCGAGGTAACTCCCGATAAAAAAATGAAAATATAGGATTAAAAATGTTGCATTCGAGATTAACAAAATGTGTTTCTAGCCATAAAATATTGTGACGTGTCGTCCTTATTTGAGCTTTTATTAATATGTGAAGGGAACGAAGTAAAAAGAGCCATGTTTTATTTGCTTAATATTATTATTATATTTTTGTATTAAATGTCTATTTTTTGTGTATGTGTCCATGTCAAATAACGTACGTAATTATAAATCTAATTTTCTATATTAATATATAACATTCGTTTTTCGGTTTATGAAATTTACAATTGGTTGTCGTTTAGTTGTCAAGTTTCGATGCGTTTTGAACTACAAAGCCATTATTTATTACTGCAAATGAAAATTGCCGACTTATGCTTCAGTTTAGCGTTTGTTTTTCTTTTATACACTTTGAGATTGCTTATTTGTATGTTTTAAAAAATAACATATTTAAAAATCTGACTCCTCCCCACAATAGTTTTTCTTTAATTGTTATTTACATGCAATATTTTAATGCGTCTTAGACTAATTATGAATAAAAAATCTTTGCTTTTAATATAGAACTGGAATGGGTGCTGACTTGACAATAATGAAAACGTTTATTAGAATTCATAAACCGTGTATATTAAATTTAATATACCATTACCTGTCGATACTTTAATAATTTTTTTTATCCAGTGATTAACATATTACTTCAAAGGTTTCATGCAAAATAAATAGTTTTTTGTTATTCATATTTGTAAATAGTTACAATTTTTTATTTACATGTTTTTGATAATGTAAAGGTAACAATGTATGGAAGAATTGGCGCATAAACTGACAAGTCATAATAGATCTTGAAAAGGTGCTGACTTGACAATAATAAAAAAGTTTATGTGAATTACTAACAATTTATATTAAATTGTAAATATGATTTAACAGTTGATCATTTAATCTTTTCTGTTATCCTGTGACAAACTTTGCTTACTGCGGTTCATGCAAAATGAATAGTTCTTTGTTATTAACATGTGTAAAAATTATATTTTATCTTTTACATGTTTTGGTAATGTTGTGGTAATAATGTATGGACAAATGGGCGAATAAACTGACAAGTCATAAACATCAATGAAGCTTAAACTGCTTCAAATCACAGATGTCCTTGATGTGGATCACATTACAGTCACATACTTTATTTTTAACGTTCTGTGCTGTATTATTGGTGCACTCATAATTGGTGCGCACTATTCAATGCCGCAAGTTAATGTCCGGCTGACTCCTCAGCAATATTTGTTAATACTTCGAACTTCAAACTTCTTTGCTGTAGTATCACCTTATGCTGTGTGTAATTCACTATGCATTTGCTATTATCCTGATTATATCATTATTATTCATGCAAACTTATATAACGCGAAGCCTAAGCTTGGAGGTTTTCTCATAACACATATATTCGTATATATAATCAACATTTTAATATATACTCTGCTATGTCCGTTCGTAACGCTAGATTTTAAAAAGCGCACCTCTAAAAAAATAGCCTTGAAACAATAGCCTTGACGGGTAATACACTAGTCTAACATAAGCATTCACAAAGCGGGAAACACCATTAACTATCATTGTAGATTAAATTAAAAGTAATTTCAAATCAATAATTTTGAAACTAATTAAAACAATAATAATTGTTTTCATAAATTGCTGCTAAAACTACAGGAGTCGAACGAACGTAGATTTTTCAAGAATTCCCGTCTTATTTGTTCTAAATATTATTAGTTATCGTTTGGGGTTTATTACAACCCGATAAATGTTATTGTTGGCGAGAAATTGATAAAATTCTGATTTTTTTCTTCGGGTTTTTTGAATTTTCAAAGGAAATCCGGGAAACCTTTTCGGTATTTTTTTGGCTGTTGCACATCCTTGAGACCTCCTTAGCATATTTGCAACAGACCCGAACCCTCTATTTGGTATGGTTTAGGAGGCATTGCATGTGCAAGCTCTACAGATATTTCAAATATATAAACAAAATGTATGCCATGGAAAATTGCGTTAAAAATCAAGGTGAAAAGTCATTTAATTCCGTTAATTCAGTATTGCTGTTGATGAATCAGGACAAAGAGAGAGATAATTGCATTCGAAATAAAAATGTTTCAAAATGCTAGAATTCTCTTTAACCCACAGATACTTACCCTACCTTCTGTGACCTCCTCACAATACGGCGCCCCGTCATATGCTGTATAGCTGATAACCTCACCGTAGGAGTCAAGGAGTCTCTTATACTCTCCAGGGCCGTCACCAAAACTACCCACTGTCTTGCCCTTCAGAAAGATGCTCAGAGCCAAGGAGAATTTCTGTGAATATAGATTGTACTCTTAAGTTAGGTATTTAATCGGTTTCTTTCTCAAGCTGTAAATTAAAAAAAAAGAACTTCGTAGCATTTTAATATTAGTTATTTAAAGGTTAGTTTAAACTAAAATTGACAAAACATGAACAATATACATTATCTTTTGTGAATCAAGTTATTTATACTTTTTGTTGTTTTTTTGTTCGGTGTGATCAATGTGACCATTCTCATCACATTAGCCGTGTGCTTTGGTAGCTTTGTGTGTCCCCGTTGGCTTATTGGCTCTAATATTGCTCAATAGTTGCGTCGACGTGTCGGACAAGAGATGGTTAGGATGCGTTCATTTGGGTTTTGAGCACGATTCTTTCAGGCCTGTCGCCTATACTTGGCAGCCTGTTATCTGCTTGTCTCAACCACTGCAGCGACGTTCCTTATCATAGGATGCCAGGAGGCTACTCCCAATAGCCATGCCCAATTTCGTAAGCCTTCAGTGCTTCTTAGATGTGATGGAGATTTTCACAAAAATTTAAATTTTTAGGAAATAAAGGGGCATGTATTGTTAGCTTGGGAGGCTGGGGGGACCAGACGATAATAATATTGAATGGATGATGGTTTCTTTCATGTCAGAAAAAGTCTAAGAAGAGGTCTAAAAAAATCAGCATTAAACATTTGATGATTACCTAACTCAGGGGTTTGTTGTTAGGATCTAACTAGTTTCGGTACATTCTCGCAATGATAATTTCAACAACAGCATAATCGGCACTTACCGTGTCCGTCATATGTGATCGGCTCTTAGGACCACTGTACTCCTTACACCAACCACCGTTTTCTGAGACACTACTGTCCAGCTGGGAACAAATAATGGATACTCTTAGAAAGTAGATATAGGTAGGTTTACATGCAGAACGCTAGATGGATTTAAACGTAAATAGATTTTAAAGGAAAGCCAGCATATAAAACAAACCCGTAAAAACAAAGTGTTTGACTATAAATCCCTTATCTATGAGACATAACTAACAGTATTGATTATTTTCAAACGCGACAAACATTTACAGACTGAATCTGTCTTAACTCAACTTTGCTTCATAATCCTGGGGGGGGGGATTGGGTAGGGGGGGAGAGGGGAAAAGTCTGGTCACCGATCGCTTGACCGAGCTCAGCGTGACACGTAAAATGTAAACAAAAGCACGCCGGTACTTTGATGGGTCGCGTTAACGCGTCAACTCAAACTCTCACGTGGAAAAAAAACAATAACAAACAGTGAATTTGAATTACATACGGTATATTAGGATAAACTAAAAATGCATTAATTTAATTACGGTACATTCGATCGATCTGAAACTTTGATACGATGCATTGTTAGGTGAGACGGGTCCGTGTGCCAAATTTCAGCTTGATGGCTTTACGGGAAGTGGGTCATTTGTTACTTTTGTTTTTCCGCGGGCGGGCCCAAGACAGAGACGGCGGTGAAGTTAATATAAGGGATTTAAAAAAGGAGAATAAATAATACAAATTACTGAATTTCATAGTTAAGAGCGCAGATAAGGAAATAAAAAATCCATTTTTTAAAAACTATTATATAATCTATAAAAAAAAATAAGTTTTGAAAAAATAATAAGTTTTGAAGAAGAAAAAAAATTGAGATTTGAGTTTTCGTTTCAAAAATGACTAAAATCTACGAATGCTGATTACTAATTAAACTTGTACCACCCAAGCACCAATGTTCATTCATTAATGGTTTACTATTTGTTCACTGCACAAAAAATGCCTCGAAGTAGAAGTAGATCACCACAGCCAAAGAGGGACAGAAGAAGATCAAAGTCTCGTTCTCGTGATACAAGACAGACAATCAAAAAGAAGTAGATCCAAGTCACCTAGACTTAAAGTTTCTCCACCACCTAGACACAGAAATCGATCAGTTTCACCAAGAAGAAGATCACAAAGTCTCCCAAAACAAATTAAAGAAGTAGAACCAGGAAAAACAGAAACAAGTCAGATGCAGTTATTGAAACAGCAGCAGTAAATGGACTTTAGCGCGAAAATGGAGGGTCTTGATGAAGAGCAAGTAAACATGATGAAACTTATGGGATTTGCACATTTTGACACATTGTTAAAAAGCTTCAAGCCTTTATAAATACATGTCTCCGAGCAATTCTCCGAATCCGCTGGCCAAATGTCATCACCGATGAGGACCTCTGGCAACGCACACAACAAGAGCCAGTGGAAGAGCTAATACGCCAGCGCAGATGGAGATGGATTGGCCACACTCTCAGAAAGCCTACATCCAGCATTGTGAGACAAGCCCTCACATGGAACCCCCAAGGCAAAAGGAAAAGAGGTCGTCCCAAAATGACCTGGAGAAGAGAACTGGAGGCAGACACAAAAATGAGCGGGCACAGCTGGGGGCAGATTGAGAGACTGGCGCAGGACCGGGATGCCTGGAGAGACTTTGTTCGCGGCCTATGCCCCAGATGGGACGAAAGGCGATGATGATGATGATGATGAAATTTTGACACAATAATTTTAAAAAAAAAGTTTATGGAAATGATGTATCTGCTGTAAATGTACACAGAAAAAGAAGATATAGACAATCTATGACCAGAAGAGGAGGATTTAACAGACCTTTAGATTTTTGTGGCATGATGCAATTAGATATTTAACAAAATTGTGTACCACATTTATATATTGAAACTAAAATAATTCCATCAGCAGTTATTGTAAAGAAATTATTTAGCTATAGGGCCCCAGGAATAAAAACTTCAACTCCTATACATTACTATAGGTATACACGTTTTGTTTTGTTTTGTTGTGTTTTTTAATTGTGCCCCTAGTTCATAGATTTGGAGCCTTGTTTGGTTTTTAATTTATTGTGTTGAAATTATCTTGTCTAAAAAAAGACAGAACAGGGTTAACTACTTAATATTATTTCAACACATTTTTAAAGTTTGGAAATTAGCAGATGATGCATAAAAGTACACTTTTTTTTTACAGCTGTGTAACAAAGTTTTAATTTTTATTTAAAAAATGTATGATCATTTTTGAGCTAACAAATTTTACATTTAATTTTTTCCCATATTTGCTGAATAAAAGTTAAAATGTCTCTACTTTTTGTAAAAAAAAAGAGATAGAGAGAGATAGTCGTCATTAGAGCATAGCAATATACTTAGGGCTACATACTGCCTGTACACCTGTTAGTTTAGCTAGTTTGCTTATTAATTAACTGTGTTTTCCCACCATATAAACTTTAAGCAGCTACAGTCGTCAACCTGTGTGGTCTTGACTTATTTCGTGGACCATCAAAATCTCTGTGCTTTATTTAAAATATACTGTGTATTGCCGCCACCACTCGGCTTCAAGAAAATTTATTTTAAAATCAGTTTACAATTTTGTTTTCTAATTAGTTAACACATATTGTAGGAGCACCTGTGGCCAGTAAATGCTTTCGAACGCTTCGGTGACTGTAATTATTGTTGGAAAATAACAACACATTTCTGAGAACGAGTCTGAAATATCCTCGCCCCCCTCCTTTTGTTTTCTTCAGCCTTTAACCATTTGTAATTTTTTAAAAAATCCGTTAAAGTTTTGACAGAGCACGTAAAATGTGCAAATTTTCATGGTTATAAACTAAATTTATAATTTTATTTCGCGTTCATTTCCTTTCCTTACCTTTTTCAAACTACGCATCTCACAGCTTTGTTGACCGTAGAGTTGTTTCATTTCGTTCAACAAGTTAGACAACTCGTTTCTCTGGCGTATATGATTTGAGACATTTAAATCTATGTTTCGGTCCCTGGTGTAAGAGAAATAGACATTATCACAGTTTTATACTTTGAAATTTCTTTTGCTGTCGTGTCTATATCTCCTTTTATTTTTAAAGTGTGTGACAATTTTTGACATCCATAATCACATGTAAAATTTAAGGTGGAACTATGCAAAGAAAGACATCCACCCTTTCACTGGCAGATGAATATAGTGGTTGGTGGCATTTCAGACAGATGAAAACATACGGTGTTGTCATAGAAGACACGTCTTTGTTTTTAACTGACGTTTTCAGGACTTAGCAAGTATTGAAGAGGAAATCTTTTTTTAAAAAACTATCTTTGTATTCTTCCTAAATGTCAAGAAGAAACTGATGAAATTGGAGGTAAAAAGGGCTTTAGCGCGAATATTGTT
>CALYLW010001904.1:47500-83395 GCA_944989445.1 Ampullaceana balthica
GGCAGTTTGAAAACAAAAACGTTACCCCCAGCTGGGAAAAATGTAAGCTCCAATGTGAATATAAATGTCTGAGTTATCTAAAATCTTCAAATTTCTCTATACCAGGCGTTTTTGATGCCATAGGTTTTGCTTACGTTGTTAATCAGTAATTGACAACTAGAAGGGAGGTGATAATAGTATAGTTATAGCTAATTTATTCGTCATGGCTTGTTAGCTAAACACATATTATCATGAGTTATTGGTAAAATATGACTGTTTTATTTAATGTTTATTTTTTAGTGAATTATTTGCAATTTAAATAAAACCCAACAAACTTTCTCTACATTAACTATTAAAAAAAAAGATATTTCTTTTTCTTAATCCATTACTATTAAATAAAATGCAAGGCTTGCCTTAAAGGAAACTTTTTACATTTTAAATGTATTTCTGAAAAATATATTTTAGTTATGTGATCCATTATACCCTCTAGAAATACTTTCATTAGGCATGTCCCAAACAGTAACCAATATTTTGTCCAATGGCGACTAATGGTGAGTCCAAGGGAGGGTTCCTTCTATCCCCGGCTAAAAAAAGAAGGGTCGGATGTCAATCGTCCTCTCTTCCATCAAAAGGGGAGAATCTTTCTATCCTTACCAATTTCCTTAAATCCCGTGTTTATTGAAGTCTCAAATTGCCAAACACAGTCCCTTCAGCTCACATATTAAAGATGAGCAGTTGTAAACTTTGCAACCAACCGTTTGGGCAGAGCCGCCCATATTGTCCTTTTTAATAATTTGAAAAGTCCATATTTAAAAAACAAAAAAATATACAACCGGAACCTTTAACTTGTTGTGAAGATCGATGGTTGTAATTGCCAATTAAAAGTTTTGTGGCATTCTTACAAACGTTGTCTTTATTTGAACACTCCATGACATTCCTTTGGTGCCTAGGCCGCATAATGTCGATTTTTTTAAACCACGTTTTTATTAACTCGCTTTCGTTCCTGTGTGTTTGTCAAAGATTTTTTTAATCTGCCAACGTAAAATTAAACCACTTCTGATGGTCCTAGAGAGCTCAAAATTTAACCACAGATAGATCTTGGTTGACAATACATTGTATTAAAATTTCAGATCGATCGAATGTACAGTAATTAAATTAATGCATTTCTTAGTTTATCTTTATATAAGCATCTGTACACGCCTGCCGTAGTTTAATTGCACATGGCGAGTTCACCCCGCGACCTCATCGCTTTGTTATTAAACGTTGCGCGGGGGCTAATGAGGTGTTTGGTAAAATAAATAGAGGTAAAAAATATTTTTAAAAACCACGTTTTTATTAGTGGACTAAAAAGAATAAAATAAATAAAGGTAAAAAAATGATTTTTACAAACCGCGTTTTTATAAGTGGACTAAAAAGAGGAAAATAATTTAAAACTTATAAGTTAAAATACTTCGATTTAATATTACTAAAAACGTGGGGCGGGTGTTCGGTATAAAAATTAAAGATTTCTAATTTAGAAGGCAAAAGAGAGATCTATAGGGGAGAGAATGAGTGAACCGCATATGTTAAACCTCATAAGCGCCCGCCCCACGTTTTTAGTACAATGGGATGTCGCTACTGTTACTTATAAGTTTTAATTATTTTCTTCTTTTTAGTCCACTTATAAAAAAAAAGTGGTTTTTAAAAATCATTATTTTACTTTTATTTATTATATTGGCGTGTCTCTGCCACTGACTGGCGCTTCTCCTCCTCCACCCGAGGATTTGAGGAGTCCAGTGGTCCAGAAGATTTGCTTTATATCAAAATTTTAACTTAAGTATTAAACAGAGTCGAGGGGGAAAATTTGATCAATTTAGCATGCTGTGATTATGGTAATTCAATGGGACGGACATTAAGGCAGTGACGGGTGGAGGGTAACAACAACTCCAAGGGTGGTGGGGCGAAAGAGGAGATAATTGCAGGGAAGCCTTTAAATTAAAACAACTTGTCTACTTTGTCATAGTGCATTGTTTAAAGTCAAAAAGTTAATTAACAAATAAATGAATGTAAAAAAATTAAAAGAAAAAGGTTTTAAAAAGAAAATCTCTCAAGTGCACATGAAACAATATGTTCCTTTTTACAAACTCCCTCCTCTGGATTGTTCTTGATTCTAGATCAACCGTGGCCAGGCAGCGGATCGCGAGCCGAATGCGGCTCTTCTGTGTTCAGATTGCGGCTAGGGTACAATTTATGAAAGATATGTTACGAGGAATTCGGAAATATTTCCAAACCAAGTTTATTGACCCATAGTGCTTCGATTCGGCTATCAACAATATTTGTATATTTAATAAATAGAAGTTAAAAAAAAGATTTAAAAAAACAACACGTTTTTATAAGCGGACTAAAAAGAAGCAAAAAAATATTAAAAATTTAAAATAACTACTATGATGTAATATGACTAAAACGTGGGGCGGGCACTTCTGAGGCTTAACTAATTCAATTCACTTATTTTCTTACTCGTCATTTGTAAACCCTTATCATTTTAGCCAAACGTCTAAAAAGCGCCCGCCCACGTTTTTAGTCATATTACATCATAGTACTTATTTTAAAATTTAAAAATGTATTTTCTTCTTTTTAAATCCCTTATATTAACTTCACCGCCGTCTCTCTCTGTCTGTCTGTCTCTCTCTCTGTCTCTCTCTCATCATCTCATGGGCTCGGCGGGCGGAAAAACAAAAGTCGAAAATGACCCACTTCCAATGATCCGATCGAACTGAAATTTGGCACACGGACCCGTCTTACCTAACAATGCATCGTATCAAAATTTCAGATCGATCGAACGTACCGTAATTAAATTAATGCATTTTTAGTTTATCCTTATATGAGGTATGTAATTTTAATTCACGATTTGTTATTGTTTTTTTGCCACGTGAAAGTTTGAGCATTGAGGCGACCCAACGAAACGACGGTGCGCTTTTGTTTACATTTTACGTGTCACTCTGAGCTCGGTCAAGCGAATCGGTGACCAGACTTTTCCCCTCTTCCCCCACCCACCCCTCCCCCCCCCCACTAGGGTTATGATGCAAAGTTGAGTTAAGACAGATTCAGTCTGTAAATGTTTGAATATAATCAATACTGTTAGTTATGTCTCATATATAAGGGATTTATAGTCAAAAACTTTGTTTTTACGGGGTTTGTTTTATTAAATCCTTATATTAACTTCGCGGCCGTCTCTCTCTCTCTCTCTCTGTCTTGGGCTCGGCGGGCGGAAAAACAGAAGTCAAAAATGACCCACTTCCCATGATCCGATCGAACTGAAATTTGGCACACGGACCCGTCTGACCTAACAATGCATCGTATCAAAATTTCAGATCGATCGAACGTACCGTAATTAAATTAATGCATTTTTAGTTTATCCTTATATGAGGTATGTAATTTAAATTCACGGTTTGTTATTGTTTTTTTTGCCACGTGAAATTTTGAGCTGACGCATTGAGGCGACCCAACGAAGCGACGGGCGCTTTTGTTTACATTTTACGTGTCACTCTGAGCTCGGTCAAGCGAATCGGTGACCAGACTTTTCCCCTCTCCCCTCCCCCCACCCACCCTCCCCCCCCCACTAGGGTTATGATGCAAAGTTGAGTTAAGACAGATTCAGTCTGTAAATGTTTGAAAATAATCAATACTGTTAGTTATGTCTCATATATAAGGGATTTATAGTCAAAAACTTTGTTTTTACGGGTTTGTTTTATTAAATCCCTTATATTAACTTCGCGGCCGTCTCTCTCTCTCTCTCTCTCTCTGTCTTGGGCTCGGCGGGCGGGCGGGCGGAAAAACAGAAGTCAAAAATGACCCACTTCCCATGATCCGATCGAACTGAAATTTGGAACACGGACCCGTCTAACCTAACAATGCATTGTATCAAAATTTCAGATCGATCGAACGTACCGTAATTAAATTAGAGCATTTTTAGTTTATCCTTATATGAGGTATGTAATTCAAAATTCACTGTTTGTTATTGTTTTTTTTCTGCCCAGTTCCACGTGAGTTTGAGTTGACGCCGACCGTCGTGTTGACGCCGACCGTCGTGCCGACACCCCCTCGCATCCCACCCCCATTTATTAAAGACAAGGGACATCACTCGGTGTCAGTCTGTAAATGTTTGAAAATAATCAATACTGTTAGTTATGTCTCATATATAAGGGATTTATAGTCAAAAACTTTGTTTTTACGGGTTTGTTTTTATTAAATCCCTTATATTAACTTCACCGCCGTCTCTGTCTTGGGCCGGGCGGGCGGAAAAACAGAAGTCAAAAATGACCCACTTCCCATTATCCGATCGAACTGAAATTTGGCACACGGACCCGTCTAACCTAACAATGCATCGTATCAAAATTTCAGATCGATCGAACGTACCGTAATTAAATTAATGCATTTTTAGTTTATCCTTATATGAGGTATGTAATTTAAATTCACGGTTTGTTTTTGTTTTTTTGCCACGTGAAATTTTGAGCTGACTCATTGAGGCGACCCAACGAAACGACGGTGCGCTTTTGTTTACATTTTACGTGTCACTCTGAGCTCGGTCAAGCGAATCGGTGACCAGACTTTTCCCCTCTCCCCCTCCCACCCCCACCCTCCCCCTCCCCCCCTAGGGTTATGAAGCAAAGTTGAGTTAAGACAGATTCAGTCTGTAAATGCTTGTCGCGTTTAAAAATAATCAATACTGTTAGTTATGTCTCATATATAAGGGATTTATAGTCAAAAACTTTGTTTTTACGGGTTTGTTTTTTAGTCCGCTTATAAACACCTGGTTTTTAAAAAAGCTTTTTTACTTCTATTTTATTACGATAAGTAGATAAATAAACAGTTTACTGACTCATAACTTATTCTCCAAATAATATGTAGGCCGTAGTCTGAAATTAGCTTTTCTATCGCCTTATCTTAGTGTCAAAACTTAAAAAATTGTTTACCGTTCAGGTCAGGCTTGAGAATCACATTTTTGTTTTTAACATATGGGTGCGCTATCCAAATTTAACATATGGGATCGCTATCCAAATTTAACTTCCTTTTTGGATAGAAGGATGACAATTTACAGATTCATTTCTTACAGCTTGCTTACAAAAGTAAAAGATTTAAACCTTGCATAATGTAACTTATTAAGTCCGTGCCCCATATTGTCCTTTTTTAAAACTCATTCAATGGACCATCTTTCGTTAATTCTCCCAATTTCTGTGTAGATAGATGACACAGTGTGGAATACAAAACACTTAATATAAGGAAATAAATAAAGGTAAAAAAATGCTTTGTAAAAACCAAGTTTTTACAAGTGGACTAAAAAGAAGAAAATAATTTAAAACTTATAAGTTCAAGTACTACGATTTAATATGACTAAAAACATGGGGCGGGCGCTTATGAGGTTTAACATATGCGGTTCACTCATTCTCTCACTTATAGATCTCTATTTTGCCTTCTAAATTATAAATCTTTAATTTTTATACCAAACATCGGCCCAACGTTTTAGTCATATTAAATCGAAGTACTTGAACTTATAAGTTTTAAATTATTTTCTTCTTTTTAGTCCACTTGTAAAAACTTGGTTTTTTTTAAAAAGCATTTTTTTTACCTTTATTTATTTTATTCTTTATAGTCCATTAATAAAAACGTGGTTTTTAAAAATATTTTTTTACATCTATTTATTTTATCAAACACATCATCAACGCCCGCCCAACGTTTAATAACAAAGCGATGTGGTCAAGGGGTGAACTCATGGATGACAACAAAAGCAGACGGTACAGATGCTTTTATATAGATAAACTCTAAGTTCAATAATTTAATAATGGTACATTCGATCGATCTGAAAGTTTGATACATTGCATTTTCATCCAAGATCTATCTGTGGTAAAATTTTGAGCTCTCTAGGACCATCAGAAGTGGTTTAATTTTACGTTGGCAAATTTGAAAAATTGTGGACAGACACAGGAACGAAAGCGAGTTAATAAAACGTGGTTAATAAAACAAACCCGTAAAAACAAAGTTTTTGACTATAAATCCCCTATATATGAGACACAACTAACAGTATTGATTATTTTCAAACGCTACAAACATTTACTGACTGAATCTGTCTTAACTCAACATTGCTTCATAACCCTAGGTGGGGGGTGGGGGGTGGGGTTGGGGTTGTTGGGGGGAGAGGGGAAAAGTCTGGTCTTCGATCGCTTAACCGAGCTCAGCGTGACACGCAAAATGTAAACGAGAGCACGCCGGTGCTTCGATGGGTCGCCTCAACGCGTCAACATAAACTTTCACGTGAAAAAAAAACAATAACAAACAGTGAGTTTGAATTACATACGTTATATAAGGATAAACTAAAAATGCATTAATTTAATTACGATACGTTCGATCGATCTGAAATTTTGATACAATGCATTGTTAGGTGACAAGGGTCCGTGTGCCAAATTTCAGCCCGATCGCATCACGGTAAGTGGGTCATTTTTGACTTTTGTTTTTCCGCCCGCCCAAGACAGACAGACAGAGATGACCGGCGGTGAAGTTAATATAAGGGATTTAAAAATAGAGAAAGGCTTGTTGGAATTTACAAAATATGTTTGTGGCCATTGGCTATGAATTGCTTAGTATTAATGTAACTATCAACATAATTTTTGAAATAATTTTAAGTATTTTATATGAATATGTGTTTTTTTAATTTGTTTAGTAAAAGCCTCTCGTTGTTTCTATATGTAAACCCAACTATCTTATCTTATCTTATCTGCTTACAGACGCTCCTTCTATACAGAAGATTATTGCGTCCTACGCGTATCTATGGTTTGTGTTTAGTCCTGCATTTTTATTAGAGATTTAAATGTTGATAAAGTGTTGGTTTTCCTGGATTCTTCAGGCAACCCATTCCACGCCCGAATTCCGGACGGGAAGAAGGAAAACTTGTATGTGTTTGTTCTTGCATACGGAATAAGAAAGGTGTTTTTATCCTTATGTCTATCTGAGGGTTGTATTAAGTTATCTTTGTGTTGAATTTCTAAATTAGAATTAATTGCTTTATGTATGATTACTACTTTGTTCTTGGTTCTTCTATCCTCTAGTGTTTCAAGGTTTAATGATTTAACTAATGGTGTTATTCTTGTCAGTTTCGAATATTCTCCAGTAATGAATCTGGCAGCTCTTTTTTGAATTTGTTCTAGTTTATCAATGTTTTCTTTGGTGGATGGGTCCCATACAGAAGATGCATATTCTAGTACAGGTCTCACCAAAGTGAGGTAGCATTTTAGTTTTATATCTCTATTACATTTGTTAAAGTTCCTTTTTATAAAGCCTAAGGTTTTGTTTGATTTTTTAATAACTTCATTGACATGGGGATTCCATGATAGTTTCTCATTTATTAAGACTCCTAAGTATTTTGCATCTTTAGTTTGGGTCAGTTCTTTTCCATGAATGTAATATTTTGAATTTATTTGTTTCTTTTTCTTTGTTACTCTTAACAGTTGACACTTTTCTAAAACGTGTATATTAAAGTTGATACCTTAATATTTTCTTTTATCCAGTGCTTAACTTTACTTCAAAGGTTTCATGCAAAATAAATAGTTCGTTGTTATTCATATTTGTAAATAGTTACAATTTTTTATTTACATTTTTTTGATAATGTGAAGGTAATAATGTATAGACCAATGGGCGCATAAACTGACAAGTCATAATAGATCTTGAAAAGGTGATGACTTGACAACAATAAAAACGTTTATGTGAATTACTAACACGTGGATATTAAATTGTAAATATGATTAACAGTTGATAAGTTAATCTTTTCTGTTATCCTGTGACAAACTTTGCTTACTACGTTTCATGCAAAATAAATAGTTATTAACATGTGTAAAATTACAGTTAATTTTTTATATGTTTTGAAAATGTTGTTGTGATAATGTATGGACAAATGGGCGAATAAACTGACAAGTCATAATCATCGATGAAGCTTAAACGGCTTCAAATCACAGATATGCGTGATGTGGATCACATTACTGTCACATAATTTATTTTTAACGCACTGTGCTGTATTATTGGTGCACTCATAATTGGTGCGCACTATTCAATGCCGCAAGTTAATGTCCGACTGTCTCCTCAGCAATATTTGTTAATACGTCGAACTTCAAACTTCTTTGCCACAATATCACTTTATGCTGTGTGTAATTCACTATGCTATTACTATTATCATGATTATATCATTATTATTCATGCAAACTTATATAACGCGAAGCCTAAGCTTGGAGGTTTTCTCATAACACATATATTCGTATATATAATCAAAATATATACTCTGCTATGTCCGTTCGTATCGTTAGATTTTAGAAAGCCCACCGCTAAAAAAAAATAACTCTGAAAAATATATTGCAAAAAAAACAAAAAACAAACAAAAACAAAATCAAACCACTATTTTCAAACGTCCGCATAAAATTGTTCAATATTGAAAAGAGATTTAATTTTTCTCTCTTCGTCTCCACATTTTCCGATTATTTACTATGCGGCTTTCAGGCAGAAGGGACAATTACAAAAACTGAAATATATCCATTTTGAAAACTCCCGTCATTTTTGACGGGTAACACACTAGTGTATATATATATATATATATATATATATATATATATATATATATATATATATATATATATATATATATATATATATATATATATATATATATATATATATATATTTCGTTGCATTTCACATTTCATAATTGCGATAGCGCAAATACAGACATTTAAAAATCATTTTTAAATATAAAATCTCACATATATAATATAAAATAGATAAAGTTTTGACAAAAAGAAAACTATATTTACAATAACTTTTAACCAGTAAATTTAAATTGCATAACACTAAACAATTATGTCATTAGCATAAATTTAAGTCCAGGAATCTGCGAGATGAAATTTCATTATGTCTTATTATAATTATATTTAAAACATGTTTTAACTTGGACGTAAATCATCTCCCTTCATTTTTTAAAAAGGCAAATCCTTTATTTTTTAAGTTAAAAAAGTGTAGTCAAGTTTTTTTAGAACTATACTTTTGTATAATTTAGTTCACAAGATTTCATACAAATAGGTGGCTTAAAATTTACACAGATTGGGCTGACCACATCAAGACATTATTGTTTTTCATTACTTTGATCACTTTGACTCATTTTCCATAGTAAATTCAATCAAAAGATTAGTTGTGTTAACTAACCAGAGATAAGACAGACATGAATATTTGTTTCCAAATCATTTTACAATTTTTTATTTTAACACATTTTGTCACCAGAGATGAGCACCTGTAACCAGGATATTCTTTCTTATGCTTCGGTGATATGAATTATTGTTTGAAAAAATAAAATAATAACAATTCATAAACAGAGAGTGAATGTTATATATCCTCCCCTTTTTAAATCCCTTATATTAACTTCGCGGCCGTCTCATCATCTCATCATCTCATGAGCGGGCGGAAAAACAAAAGTCGAAAATGACCCACTTCCCATGATTCGATCGAGCTGAAATTTGGCACACTGACCCGTCTGACCTAACAATGCATCGTATCAAAATTTCAGATCGATCGAACGTACCGTAATTAATTTAATGCATTTTTAGTTTATCCTTATATGAGGTATGTAATTCAAATTCACGGTTTGTTATTGTTTTTTTCCCACGTGAAATTTTGAGCTGACGCATTGAGACGACCCAACGAAGTGACGGGGCGCTTTTGTTTACATTTTACGTGTCACTCTGAGTTCGGTCAAGCGAATCGGTGACCAGACTTTTCCCCTCTCCCCCTCCCACCCACCCCTCCCCCCTAGGGTTATGAAGCAAATTTGAGTTAAGACAGATTCAGTCTGTAAATGTTTGAAAATAATCAATACTGTTAGTTATGTCTCATATATAAGGGATTTATAGTCAAAAACTTTGTTTTTAAATCCCTTATATTAACTTCACCGGCGTCTCTGTCTTGGGCTCGGCGGGCGGGCGGGCGGAAAAACAGAAGTCGAAAATGACCCACTTCCCATGATCCGATCGAACAGAAATTTGGCACACGGACCCGTCTGACCTAACAATGCATCGTATCAAAATTTCAGATCGATCGAACGTACCGTAATTAAATTAATGCATTTTTAGTTTATCCTTATATGAGGTATGTAATTCAAAATTCACTGTTTGTTATTGTGTTTTTTTCTGCCAGTTTCACGTGAGTTTGAGTTGACGCCGACCGTCGTGTTGACGCCGACCGTCGTGCCGACACCCCCTCACATCCCACCCCCATTTATTAAAGACAAGGGACATCACTCGGTGTCAGTCTGTAAATGTTTGAAAATAATCAATACTGTTAGTTATGTCTCATATATAAGGGATTTATAGTCAAAAACTTTGTTTTTACGGGTTTGTTTTATTAAATCCCTTATATTAACTTCACCGCCGTCTCTGTCACTCTGTCGTTCTGTCGTCATCTCTCTCTGTCTTGGGCGGGAGGAAAAACAAAAGTAAAAAATGACCCACTTCCCGTGAAGCCATCGAACTGAAATTTGGCACACGGACCCGTGTCACCTAACAATGCATCGTATCAAACGTTCAGATCGATCGACCGCACCGTATTTAAATTAATGCATTTTTAGTTTATCTATATAACGTATGTAATTCAAATTCATGGTTTGTTATTGTTTTTTTCCACGTGAGAGTTTGAGTTGACGCGTTGACGTCCACCGTCGTGCCGACACCCCCTCACGTCCCATCCCCCATTATTAAAGACAGGGGACATCACTCGGTGTCAGTCTGTAAATGTTTGTCGCGTTGGAACATAATCAATACTTTTAGTTCTGTCTCATATATAAGGGATTTATAGTCAAAAACTTTGTTTTTACGGGTCTTTTTTTATTCAGCCATTAACCATCTATATATATAATTCTCTTCGTGGTCGGACCCTGCGAGGCACCAAGAAACTGCAAGTGCAACGGAGCGTGACGAAAGACCCTTGCTCGGGTCAACTAAACACTGTTCCCAAGCGTGGTGGGATGAAATGAAACAAAAGGGGGGGGTGGGAGTGGGTGGCAAGAATGCACTTGCGTTAACTTGCATTGTTCCTTCAAAGTAAATGTGACATTCGTAGTGTACTGGTTATCACGTCCGACTCATACGTCGATGGTCCTGGGTTGAAGCCCCAGCGAAAACATTGTTTTTTAAATTTTTTTTAATAAATGTCTGTTTGTGCCCGTTCTTTTACCCCTTTATTGCCAACACTAGCTGATTTAGTTACGGGTGAAGACTTCCTGAAACACACAGTTGTCAAAATAGGATGGGTTTGGACAAACGAATGTGATTGAATGAAAAGAAGACCCGCGGCGTATGACTTGCTCATAATAGACAGTGCAAAGAACGGATTGGGGGGGGGGTGAGAGTACAGACACAAAAAGCAGCACAAGGTAAGTAAAAAATAGCGAGTAAACATGGAGACAAGCACACTGAGGTTGTTGTTACCCGCCTCCCATTAAATGCTACCATTCCTTAAACATAAACTGTGATTGGCCGACCCCAGCGAGGGTTAGTCATATTTAGAGTTGTTAATTGCGTGTTGTTGTTTTGTGTTTTTTTTTAAACCGATAATCGATTATGTAACTCTGTTTTAAACCGATTATCGTTTTATAGCTGACTTCATAGAAGTTAGGGGTGTACCGAGTTTCTCCTGCAAACGTCTAGAAACCAACAGTTGGCAGTCCCCCCCCCCAAACCGACGTTCACTCGCGTTGTTTTGATTTCTTCGTGCTGTAGTTTGTGTCCGTTATTTCTCTACTTTCGTTGCACGCTCCATGAGCAAGTCTGCGGCGTATGCTACACCGCGGGGCGTCTAGTATTAAAGAAAAAGCTGGTTACGGTTTTGACAGAGCACATACAATTTGTCAAATTTCCATGGGCATGAAACTAATTTATAATTTCTATAAATTTGTTATTTAATAACAAATATTGTAATCAGAGGTGACTATCTGTAGCCCCTATACGATTTCTAACGCTTCAGGGATTTGAATTATTGTTTGAAAATTTAAAAAAAAACAAGAGAAAAAAAAACCACACATTTCTGAGAATCAGTCAGACATATTTGTTTCCCCTTTGTTCTGCCTTTTACCAAAATTTATTAATTTTTTTATTGAAAAAAAAACCCCGTTACATATTTGACAGAGCACGTAAAATGTGTAAGTTTTGATGGTTATGAACCCAATTTATAATTTCATTTCGTGTTCATTTCCTTCCCTTACCTTTTTCAAACTGAGCATCTCACAGCTTTGTTTACCGTAGAGTTGTTTAATCTCGTTCAACAAGTTAGACAACTCGTTTCTCTGACGCATCACATTCGAGACACTCACATCTATCTTTCGGTCCCTAGAGTTACAGAAATAGTCATTATTTTATTTTTATAAGTTGAAAATACTTTTGATGTCGTGTCTATAGCTCCTTTTATTTTTAAAGTGTCTTTAAAATAACAAAATAAAAAATCCATGATGATGTGTACAATTTAAGGAGGAAATATGCGAAGAAATACATCTACCCACTTACTGGCATTTTAGAGAAATAACAAATTAAACGACAATAAGAGAAACAACTTTGTTTATAATTGACAATTTTTGACGTAACGATAATAACTTTTTAAAAAAGAAAGTGGCTTCTATTTGCCAGTGCCCCTGAATATTTGGAAATGTTGCCATTTTTAAACTAGAATGTAGACAGGACAAACTCAAAACCGTGTTTCGTTTTGTCCCTCGGTCTTGACCCTTTCAGAACTCAACCCCGCAGCTCCATCGACGGAACCTGAGGGAAGACATGAACACAAACACGAACAAAAGAACTGAACATGAAATTTTCATTGTGCACACACACAAAACACACACAAATTAAAATCCATGGGTACAACAGCAATTGCTAAGAAAGATTTTTAAAGGAGAGAAAATTTACACATCCTTGGAAATAAAAATTTATATTACAATTTTATAATTACAACTATCAAGTATGTGATTAATTTTAAATTATTCATTATACATATATAGTTATTTGAAATAATGAAAAACATTTCAAATTTTAAAATTAGATTACCTTTGCTCTGTTATAAAACGCACATATATGTAGATGCGCTGTAATACTAGTATTAACAGATTTTATTAGTTATCATCTGAAGGTTACTTAAAGTTTTTAATAAGGATTTACTATTGCTTTTAAAGAAAGTTAACATGCATATATGTATATAAATAAATAAATAAATGTGTGTGTGTGTGTGTGTGTGTGTGCGGGCACGCATGTGTGTATGTGTGCGTGCGTAGCTGAGAAAAAGTGAAATTAAAAAAATTCCTTCAAAATATCTACGAACTGCACCGTCACCAATCATTAACCGATGGCCCTGACCACATCGTTCGATTTAATTGAACCTATAACATATATATATATATATATTATTATATCTATCTATCTATATATATATAGTACGGCTTACTAACCATCTATTAGATCGCCAAGAACTTTTGGAAATTGTTGAGTACACTCGCGGGATGGTAACTGGCTATTTAAAAAAAAATTAACAATCATGGGGTGCTAGGGCCCATAATGTCCTTTTTAGCTTTTAGGAGCATTCAGGTTGTCTGTTTCTGGTGTCACATTTGAATAATTTGATATAATTCAAAGCTGAAAACAGTTGTTCACATGCATGAAATGATCCAAACTAAGTAATAAAAACAACCCGTAAAAAACCAAGTTTTTGACTATAAATCCTTTATGTATGAGACGTAACTAAAAGAATGTTCATTATAATTTATAATTTTAATACGCAGCGCCAGACCATCCAGAAATACAAAATTGCAGTTGTGTCGTAAAACATGTTTAATATAATGCACACCGATCAGGAATATGTTTATAAAAAGAGTTGTCAATAAAATACGCACCTTATTGCGCGACAGAAAGGTTGTTCAATATAATACGCACCGCGACGCTCTATCACAAAAAAAATAGCATGATACATAGGAATAAATAAAATAATCTAAAAAATCAATAATTTAATTACGGTACATGCGATCGATCTGAAATTTTGATACATTGTTTTTATCATCGCCACGAAACTGCCTGCTATTTTCAGCTCGCTAGCTTACGAGAAAGAGAAAGTGGGTTAAAAATCGATCCAAAGTTTTGGCGACAAGGGCGGGTGCAGACACCTCGAGTTAATATAAAGGATTTAATAAGAAAAACCCGTAAAAAACCAAGTTTTTGACTATAAATCCTTTATGTACGAGACGTAACTAAAAGAATGTACGTTATAATATGCAGCGCCAGACCATCCAGAAATACAAAATTGCAGTTGTGTCGTAAAACATGTTTAATATAATGCGCACCGATCAGGAATATGTTTATAAAAAGAGTTGTTAATAAAATACGCACCTTATTGCGCGACAGAAAGGTTGTTCAATATAATACGCACCGCGACGCTCTATCTCAAAAAATAGCATGATACATAGGAATAAATAAAATAATCTAAAAAATCAATAATTTAATTACGGTCCATGGGATCGATCTGAAACTTGGATACATTGTTTTTATTATCGGTACAAAACTGCCTGCAAAATTTCAGCTCGCTAGCTTACGAGCAAGTGGGTTAAAATCGATCAAAAGTTTTGGCGACAAGGGCGGGCGGTCGGTCGGGCGGGCGGTCGCAGACACCACGAGTTAATATAAAGGATTTAAAAATAGCACACCTAAGTGTTTTCATTGATTCAAACTTGTTTTGCAGAGAATCCAGATCTTTAAGGATATCAATTTCATAACTTTCAAGTGTGCTGTATTTTTTTTTATATCTGTACACTCCCTCTTCTCATGTGTTTCACGCAGATCAGATATTTTCTTTTCCAATTAGAGTTTTCTTGAAATTCCAATAGCTTCATTTCCAGATTTTCAAGATCTAACCATTGTAAGCAAGAAAGGTCAAGTTCTTTAAACTTAGGTTTATCTCGAGAAGTAAGAAAACACATGGTTGTTTCTATATGAAGGAACTGTAGAAATCTGTCATTAAATTTTCTTTTGCAGCTGCTACAATGCTCGTAAATTCCTTGTAGATTTCTTCATGGATAGTGTGCAAATTGTGTAGAATTTTCTAGATGTATCTTTAGATTTGGGAAATATTTCAGCTGCCCACTTGCAAGATCTCTTTAAAAAACATGCAGTTTTCTTTCAAATGTTTTTATATCACAAAACATCATTTCTGTTGTTCAGGGGTCAGTAATATTTCCATTTAGCTCCAGTGGTTGTGGTGTGTGGAATCATTTTTCTGCATTAGGCAGATCAAACCGTGTACAAGTTGTCAATCGTCAACCAGAAGATTAAGTTAATTATTGTCAAGAAACATTCATCTTAAAGGTAGTGTGTCCTCGCAACACGGAACGAGCCGTGAATGGAAAGCTTTGGTCACGCTTGAGCAGAGACCAATAGTGTTCACACTGGACACAGGTGCACAAGTTAACATTCTGCCTCACAGAGTGTTTTGTCAATTTAGATTGGGAAGCACAAAACACGAGAACTGTGCCGTGAAGTGAAATCGTGCGTGGTCATGAACTCAGAAAGAATGGCTGGCTATAAATGTAATGTTCGTGATTAAAGATGCAGTTGTTACACAGACGTCGAGCTGTTGATGTCTTTTTCTTGACTCAATAACTTCAACAATATGCCCACACAAACACGGCTTCATGAAAAAAAGATCATGTGAAACACAATTAATTGATATAATAGATTATAATCTGTAAAAAGGTTTAGATAATAATCCATTAGATACAATTTAATATTATATTACTAGACGTCAACAAATTTTGACAACGCTCAGCATTTAAGTTTCACTCACTCACAAAATCTCTTATCCCATAAGTCATTTTGATCCAAGACTTCCTTATGGGGTAGAGCGCAAACTTTAATAATAATAATAATAATAAATTGATTATTTATATAGCGCTGTATCCCAGTAAGGAACTGGGCTCACAGCACTTTACATGAAAGAAATAACATACTTATAAGTAATTAAATTAACTTTCATATCACAACAAACACACAAAATTACAATACATTATACATAAGCTACGTTAATCATTTACAAGAAATGTTGTTTCATCAATTTTAAAAATAAATTTTGAAAAGATGTGTCTTAAGTGCAGTCTTGAAGGACTTGGTTGTTTGAATACTACGTATGTGTAATGGTAGAGAATTCCATTGTTTGGCTGCACAAAAAGAGAACGACCTTTCACCAAACGTTTTGGTGCGTGTGGTAGGAACAGAGAGAACGCGTGTGTCTGCAGAAGATCTTAGCTTGCGAGTGGGTGAGTAGACCGACAAAAGTTCCGTAAGATACGATGGGCATGAGTCCGAAAAGAAATTGTGACAGAGAACGGCCAGTTTGTAATCAATACGGGCTTGTATAGGCAGCCAATGAAGTGAGCGAAGAAGTGGAGTAACACGGTCATGTTTTTTTGCCTTGAGCACCAGTCTGGCAGCTGAATTTTGAACTTTCTGTAGTTTAATAATTTTAACTCACGGGTTCCATAAAAGTCCCCTAATATTTAATTTATATAACGTATTTACACAAAAGCATCCCAAAAGGAACCAGAGTTAGGTTATTTGCTGATGATTTTTTAATCTATAGAACAATTAACTCAGAAAAAGATTTAAAACTTTTATGAACAGACCTAGATGAAATAATAAAATGGGAATTTAATTGGAGTATGTCTTTCCATCCAAAATATTGTTAACTGTTAAAGAGTAAGAAAGAAAAAAGAAACAAATTCAAAAATTTTCATTCTTGGAAAACAACTAAGCCAAACTAAAGATGCAAAACAATTTCAAGATTTAATAAATGAAAAAAATAATTTTGAAATCTTCATGTCCATAAAGTAATTGCAACATCAAACAAAACCTTAGCCTTTATTAAGAGAATTTTTAACAGATTTATTAAAAAAATATAAAACTGAAACGTCAGCTTACTTTGACGAGAACTGATCTAGATTATGCATCTTTGTATTGGACCCATCCACCAAAAAGAAAAAAAAACATTAATAAACTAGAAAAAAAATCAAAACGAGCAACCAGACTCATTACTGAAGAATATTTAAAACTGACAAGAGTAATACCATTATTTAAATAATTAAAACCTTGAAACACTAGAGTAAAGAACGGAGAGCAAGTAGTAATAATACAGAAAGCAATTGATTTAATTCCAACTTGGAAAAAAACACAAAGATAATCAAATTCAAACCTAAGATAGACATAGGGATAAAAAACACTTTTCTTATTAAATATGCAAGAACAACATCATACAAAGTCTCGTTCTTCCCGTGTAGAATTCGGACGTGGAATGGGTTGCCAGAAGAAACCTGGAAAAACAACACTCTATCAACATTTATAACGCTAATAAAATGCAAGACTACACAGAACCATGGATAAGCGTTTCACGCAATATTCTTCTGTATAGAAGGAGCGTCATTAACAGATAAAATAAGTTGACTAGCTAATATGTCCGGCTTCGCCAAGGCCTGCAATATGGATTCCACTTTTAACCCCACCCAGTAAGAATCCTTTTCAAAATGGGGTCCCGTTCTTAGTCGAATCTCTTTCCTGATATGATTCCGTAAGTCATCGGGATTTCATGATCAATAGTGATAGAATATATTGTGGGATCCATTTAAAGGTGTAATCTCTTTTCCCGATATGATGCTATACTTCGATGGAATCAAAAATCGCAGTTTCATGCCGTTTCAAAAAGTGATCGCTTTCAGGATATGTGAGCGCATCGAAGTATAGGATTATTTTGGGTAAAAATATTACACGACGAAAGGGATCCAAATTATACAAAAGGATCACAATTTGGCATGTAATCCTAACTAATTATGGAACCATACCTCCTTTTCTGTTTCACTTGAGGTACATGGATATTGTATCACTTTGGTATAGGATAGTGTTTTTTCACTTTGATTTAAAATTATATTTTAATTGGTGTATTAGAGGTACATGTAAATTGTTTATCTATGTATTTATGTATATATATTTTAAAAATGTAAGTATGTATTGTTATTTTCGTATGAACGTATTTAGTTTAAATTAGATAAAATTATATATTTTATTTCACTTTGATGTGAATAAAAAATTTTTTTTTAAATTAATAATTAATAAAAGAAAAATTAAAACAAAATGAAGTTGAGGGTTACTGTACATAATAAAAAGTATTTTTTTTAAAGTTGATGATATAACAGAAGTCTTACTGTGAATACATAAACTGAAACACTGGAACGTCTCTTGAATGCGATATCATGAAAACTCCAAGAAACGCTAATACCACGCAAACCAGAAACACTATTAACTGAAAATAAATAAATAATGAACATGGGGTTTTTAAAAGTCATAGTCTCAATGGGTTAAATGAGAGAGAAAGAGAGAGAGAGAGAGAGTGTGTGTGTGTGTGTGTGTGTGTGTGTGTGTGTGTGTGTTGTGTGTGTATGTGTATGTGTGTGTGAGAGAGAGAAAGAGAGAGAGTGTGTGAAGGAAGTTCTATAAAAAATTAAAGTCATGTTGTTCAGTCAGTGACTTGGAGGATGAATAAGTAAAATGTAAAAAAAAATCTTTTTTTTAAAAAAGGACACGCTTTTATTTACAAACATTTACAGACTGAAACGCGCTGATCTCCCCTGCCCTTGATGTAAACACGGGAATTTGGGCTGGAGTGAAACTAGTGAGCCGTGGAAGTCAACTCTAGCAGACGACTATACATTCTAAAATAGTGATAAATAGAGATAAACTAAAAATTGATTAATTTAATTACGGTACATTCGATCGATCTGAAATTTTGATACAATGCATTGTCATCCAAGATCTATCTGTGATAAAATTTTTAGATCTCTAGGACCATCAGAAGTGGTATAATTTTACGTTTCAAGTTTTGAAGGAAGGATGGATGGATGGATACAACATACAAACATTATGACTTAAATAAAAGCGTGTAAAAATAGTTTTCTCTTATCCCCTAATACGCTAACAAGGCTTTGGCTTGCCACTAATTTATTGAATAAATAGTGAGAATTATTTGGTAAAACTTGGAACACACCTCTAAATTTTGCAATAACTTAACAACAGGAGAAAATAATCATCAAATAATTGTGGGTTGAAGAACAACGAAATACAGACTATACTAGCAAATAATGTTTAGGGGCCGTCCATAAAGTACGTCACGCTATTTTTGACCATTTTAACTCCCCCCTCCTCTGTCACAAACTGTCACAAATCTCAAAAAGTACGTCACACTTTCGAACTAAAGTGTTGATTTTTTATTAACAAAATAATTACAATTTAATATAAAACACCGTGACGTCACACATGGCCGGACACCCCCTCCTTCCTGTCACAAACTGTCACACTTTTTTACACCCCCTCCCCCGTCTGGAGCGTGAGGTACTTTATGGACGGCCCCATAAGCCGGAAATCTAGCTACTAAAAACGTAATGACAAACAAGTTGGACGTCCACAAGACACCATTGTCCTTCTGTTGTTTTTTTTGTTTAATGGTTTCAAATATAAAAGTTTACTCTTTTAAAAATAGTTTTTATTTAATTTCATAAGTCTGCCCCTTTTTATTATTACACGCTTTTATTTAAGTCACACTGTTTGTATGTTGTATGTTGTAACCGTCAAATCTTGTAACGTAAAATTGAACCTTTTCTGATGATCCTAGAGATCTCAAAATTTTACGACAGATAGATCTTGGATGATAATGCATTGTATCAAAATTTCAGATCGATCGAATGTACCGTAATTAAATTAATGCATTTTTAGTTTTTAGTTTTTTTCTATATAAAATATTAAATCTTACATCAATGAGCCACGCCTCAATTCGCCCTAGAGGGATACAAGCAATCTCAATGTTTTGACTTCTTCTTTTTAGTGCACTTTCTATATGTAAATAAAAGCGCGTACTTTCTAAAAAATATTTTAAAAATATTTTAATCTCTTGGATCATTACTGTTTGTCATTATTCAGACGAGAAGTCGTCACATCTCATTAAGTAATTTTATAACTTTTGACCGTGCTTTCAGCAAACAAATTTCATCAGCAAATACATAGACATGTACATAGAAGTAATAATGCGTTTACAAACTATTTTTTTTTAGATCCATAAAGTTGGAAAGAAGATTTATCTCGGTAAATAACACTGAGCTGACTAAAGTAACGTAGTGCTAGCAAAGGTCGTGTTTTATTAGTTCTAACAGATTACCCGGAAATTTTATTAACATCTTATTGAAAAAATTCAAAGTTATTACACATATATTTGTATTAATTGATTTCCAACATGAAATGGACAGGCATATAGGCATTCACATGCTGTTTAACGTGAGTAGACAGTTCATGTTTAAAGATTCTGTTCCAGTGATTAGAATGAAGACAAACGAGCGGAAAATTCTCACATTTTTTGTCGTTAAGTATGAATCAACAAAATGTTTTTTTTTAAATAATTAATATTTTAATTATTATATCATTATGTTTAATGATAAAAATCATTTACCTTAAACAAGGAAGAATTGACACAATTCAAAGAAATCATTTTCTTTTTCTTCTATAATTCTCGTCTTGAAACTGCTCTCTAGGTGTACACGGTGAATGCAACTTTATGCATGTTAAAAACAAAAAAGAAAGAAAAAGAACTCGACGTGTCAACCTCAGAATTGATCTTCCACCCACCCCCACTCCATAGTTGTGCCACTAATGCATTCTCTCATAACAGCGGCAAACTTACTCCAGGCTAGACTTTAAAAAAGTTATCCAGGACATGCCATTTGGCCTCGCTTTTTATTGCTTTGAAATATTATATCAATTCAAGCACACGTCGTTATGTCACATAGTTATTCTCTATTGGGAGAGGGGATGGGGAGGGGGCGGGGCATATTTTAACTATAACACATGCCTTGCTACTATATCATACACATGTAACATTATTGGAACCTGTTTAAGGGATCGTAACAGTTTTTTTGAAGACGTTTCAATCGTTTCAAATAGTTGGGATTAGCATAACGACGTTTTACCGGGTAAAGATAGGTACAGTGGTACCTCGAGATACGAAATTAATCCGTTCCGGGGTGGCTTTCGTATCTTGGATCGTTCGTTCCTCGAGCTCAGTTTAAGTGTAACATGCCGATATACCCATACCGACATACACATGCCGACATACATTTGCCGACATATTCATTCCGATTTACACATACTGACATACACATACTTACATACAGATACCAAAAGGCACAAACAGTGGGACACGCACACAGAGACGCAGACAAACAATAAACACATTTGTCTTTTTGCGCAGTTGGTTAAAAGATGACATGTAATGGAGACATTCCAGTGTTATTTAGATTTTCAACAAGAACGATTAATACGTGTTACTCATGACATCATAAATTTTAATTTTTGGCTTTAATCGAAACTAACAATTAATAAATCGTTAATTGTTCAAAAGTTAACTGTGAAATGTCTCTGGTGGGATACCCTGGATTTCATCCTGAATTCTCTGTTTAAACCTGTTCCTGAGTTCTTGTTCGAGTCGTGTGTACTGTATTACTGTTAGTTTGGTGACAAAATGAAGATGCTGTTTAATTTATATTGAATCATTGTACCATTCTTTTGTTTGAAAATGAACAGGGCGCCACAGTTACTAATGCTCCGGATCAATACGCGGATAAGCTAGAATCTTTTATTACATCTGGATAGAGAAAATGTCCACACGTTCAATAACCTGGTGTTAACAAAATAAATCAATATCACACACTGCACGGCGATCAATGGAAGCAGACTTCGATGATGCATTCCTGCAGGAATACGGTGTCTAAAAAAAACTTAATTTTAATAACAAAAGTAAATTCCATTAAATTTTCTCATATGGCATATTTTAAGTTCTCAGTTACTATGCATATTTTCTCCCCAAAGCCCTTGATTTTATCGGAATCATTAAAAAATTATCTATTGTGTGGGACCTTGTTTAGGACCATTACTAATATGATATTGAACCGTACCTTCACAGTTGTGAGTAGTTTCAGGAGATAGAAAAAAAGTGGTGAAAGGGTGATGTAATAATGCCATTTTGTCTTTTCTGAGCTTGACTCCTGTGGTTAGGTCGATCTGGATTGTGTTTTATAATGTTGTTCCAAGATCATCTGACAAAGTTTATGTTTTATAATGTTGCACCAAGATCATCTCACGCAGCTTGTGTTTTGTAATTTTGTACCAAGACCATTTCACAAAGTATGATTGATAATACTGTACCAAAATCATTTAACAAAGTATGTTTTATAATGATGTACCGAGATCATCTCACAAAGTATGTTATTTGATAATATTGTACCCTGATCATCTCACAAAGTGTGTTTTATACTGTTGCACCGAGATAATCTCACAAAGATTGTTGTTTGATAATATTATACCAAGATCATCTCACAAAGTTTTTTTTATAGTGTTGTACCAAGATCATATCACAAATTGTGTGGTTCTTGGGGCGAAAGAGGCGGCCAATATAGCCGTAGAAATATGTATGCTGCTTGGAGATTTAAAAGATTCTAATGTCCCAAAATTGCATGAAATTAGCCAACAATTAGCCAACAGTGTGATAACAGCATAAGGAATACCGGACCTAGTTGAAGATCATCCGTGGTAAACCGCGCCACCTACAAAGTAAGAATTGTATTAAAAAAATGGCTAATAAAGAATTCGAAAACATTCTACATGCTTGAATGTGAGATGAAAGAGCTAAACACTGGATTAAAAGATTACGATTCATCCATCATTTGAAGAACATGTTATTTCATTCTAGGACCAAAAGAACGGCTCTTGAAGATCTTTTTGGCTTTAAAGCTAAAGTGGGTCTTGCAACGTCATCCCCAACCCTCATGTTTTGCAAGACATACAGATTGTGGAATTCGACATTATAGTAGAAAGAGTAGAAATAACACCGCAGGAAAAATAAAATTACCAGAAACAAGATACACGGGCATACTACGCAGATCATTCAATATTTTGTGAGTGCTGCATGTGTTTGAAGAGTGATATCCAGGCCAAAATAAATAAATAGATAAAAACGAACTCTGACACTCCTCCAACTTTTTGCACTTTAAGGGTCCTATGTTCCAATTCTTATTCGTGATGTTGATGAGGGGCAAAATAAAGCGAAAACGGAGCTGTTTGCAGTTGTTTAGATAGACAGTAACAGAAGACGACTTTTTTTCGACTTGGAACTGCACAAAATATCTTGAATCAACTGTACGCAAAAATCACAGTTCACTATAAATAAGTCTAAAGGACTTTCCGATAGTTAAAGACGACTCTGGTCATAAAATACCTCCTTGATCTGCTGTTACCTCTCAGTAACTGGAGTGGTTTAGAAATTGGTGAGGTGTCTATGCAAGACTAATTTAGTTTATATGTATGACATCACGGGATGCGGCCGGAAGCATCTATAGACTTTTTCATTTTGTTTTTGGCAATATGCAATTGAGTGCTTCTCCTTTTATCGAGTCATATTTATATGTTGTGTTTGTGTGTGTGGTTGTTTGTGTATGTTTTTTTGTTTTTGTTGTTGAAGAAAATCATTAAACTTTACTCCTTGCGCTTACTAATTTTTTGCGGTATTTTTTGTTGTTACCTCCTATGATGGCTTCCAGTCACACACTGAACAAATTAAGTTGTCGTTATAATTTATAATGTAAGTAAAATGTTAAAAAAATCTTTTTTTAAAAAGGACACGCTTTTATTTACAAACATTTACAGACTGAAACGCGCTGATCTCCCCTGACCTTGATGTAAACACGGGAATTTGGTAAACGATGGCTGTAGTGAAACCAGTGAGCCATGGAGGTCAACTCTAGCAGACGACTATACATTCTAAATAGTGATAAATAGAGATAAACTAAAAATTGATTAATTTAGTTACGGTACATTCGATCGATCTGAAATTTTGATACAATGCATTGTCATCCACGATCTATATGTGGTAACATTTTGAGATCTCTAGAACCATCAGAAGTGGTTTAATTTTACTTTACAAGATTTGAAGGAAGGATGGATGGATGGATGGATACAATATACAAACAGTGTGACTTAAATAAAAGCGTGTAATAAAGGCATGGTACTTGCTGTGTTATTGATGAAACACTAAACATACAAATAATCACTACAGGGTTTGCTAGGGCTAAGATGCTAATGTGAAAAACAATAGCTTAAAAGTTGAAACTGTACCGACAATACCAAAAATGAATAAGTTTATTGCTACTACTACTATGGAACATGACCGTGCAGCAACTAATTTCACCATTAAGTGGCGAAATACAATTACGACCATGTACTTTGTGTTATGTTAGTATTGTCTCCAAGCACAAGCCCTTGTTGTTGAACTACTTAACTAATACAAAACTACCGTTAATAGATCCAACATTTGTATGTGTGAAATATTCAACAAGAAGATATATCAATTATGTGGCAACTTTTATTATTATATTGTTATAAAAATAAGATAAATTATGATTAAGTCAATACCTCACCAACCCCATCGTTGTTGACGTGGCTGTTATATTAGAATAAAAATCACATTCACGTGTTGGGAACGCTTTACATATTATAATCACGAACTAACACAGGGTGGGGAAAAAGGCGATAATAAAAGAGGGCAGATTTATAAAACGGAAATGCTTGTTCAAAAAGGTTTTGGTTACAAAAGAACGAAAAAACTTTTTTTTTACTTTTCAATTTTTATTAATAATTTAAACAAAATATTTTTTAAAAAAATATATTATCTAAAATAAGATTCTTGTAGTGAAAAGAAACAGAGGTTGAGGAGATCGAGAGCCATAGAGAGACAAAATGGGTTTGGAAGAGAGAGAGATGGTGAAAGAGGTAAATGAATATGGAAAGAGAAAATATAGGAAAATAGAGCCAAGAGAACGAAAGATAAATCCCTGTGTACGAAAATTGAAAAGGTTTTACACAACAATAAAGGACAGACAGAAAGAAACAGAAGATAATGCGTGCAGCGAAAAAAAACACACAAAAAACCCAACAACATAAGTTTCTCTTATGGGACTGTGCTTTAAGGGAATGTAATAGTTATAGCGCTGTCATCTAACTCCTTTCGATATAGTCAGCCGGTGGCTTTTTACAAGGTAACAGAGGAAACTTTGAAAAGTAATTTACCTGCTTTATAATGTGATCCCCAAATCATTGGGTTCTAGATGAATAAAAGTATTTGTTGCTTTAGTATTTTTCTTCATGACATCTCTATTGTCTTTAAAAAACATTATTTTTAAAAAAAGAAGATACGTGCAAAGCTGTAAATAAAATCATATTGTGCTTGACCAACTCTCTGACTGCTTTAAGTGTAAGTGCATTTATAAGTTTTTAACTCTACAAGGCATTTAGAGCAGAAAATAGCTTATATGTAGCATTGACATACAATGGCGTTGGATGTTCGAGGGATGGAAAAACAGTGGGCCACAAGAGGTCTCCTAAATGGTTCTGCGAGCCCTGCTGCATTTTTAAAAAAAAATCAATAAATTTATCTCAAAGTGGAAATATTTTTGCTTGAAATAAAACTGACATTTTAGGTGTGTTCTTTAGACATTTTCATGATCAACTGATGTGGCCCCAGCCTCGAAAAATTTCCCCATTACTGATTAAGGCAAAAGTGTAAATCCAACCTTTACAATTTTACAATGTAAACAATAATTTAAAACGATTTTAGGTTAAAAGATTTAATTTTCAATTGCAAGTAGAATGTTGCGAAGGCTATGCTATATTGGATACTAACTGTAGAGTTGCACAACATATAGCCAGGGGTTAGAACCCAAGACATTTATATCTGAATTTGCTTTAAAATAGCGCTTTAAAAAAGATTCAACCACAACAACAACAACAAAAAAAAACAAATACATGCTGTGAGGATTAATATCAAGGCAGCTTTCTAAGATTTGCCTCTTTACTGAGATTTGAAATACGTTCAGTAGTTCCCATCCCGTCCGTGTTCTCTAACACTTAAACCTGACGGTCATTCCGATTGTCATTGAACTTGAAAGTTCTCACTTCAATCACGCAGCTTAGAAATCGGATGCATTCTTAGATATTTTTTCAGGTTCAGGTTAACGCCTCACATTACAATTTTTATTTAGAAAATTCTTAGGCTTTAAAAAACAGTGGTTGAGTAGCATGCGCTCTCGGCATGGCTTTCCGACGGATACTGGTTTGAATCCCCGTGAAGTCAGAGAATTGTTCCCTTGGGCGAAGGGTGTCCCTGAGTTCACCCAGCTCCGAATGGGTACCTTACATTAGTTAGGGAGACAAAGGCGGCTGCGTAATGCGTGGAACCCTCATAGCCGTGGCTTGTGAACGCTGCGTCACTTGTCAACAGACCGGCATGCATGGCCGGTGTCACGAAATAAAGTCTCCCCCAAAATAAAGTCTCCCTCCGGAGAGTTTATTTTAAAACAAAGTCGCCCCCGGAGACTTTGCTTTAAAATGAAGTCTCCGGTGTTAAAATAAATCCTTCCCTTAATTATTGGAAATTACAAATAAGTGTTTTATTAAACTTTATGACTTACAACATAATTTGTATTTATTCCACATGCATTTGTGTATGATTTTTGGAAATTCAGCAATCATAAGCTTAGTCAGGGGCGTAGCGATTTGCGGGCTTAGTGGGTGTATGCCCGAAAAGACACATATTTCGTGTAGGTTAATTGCCCAGAGTTATTTAAAAGAATAACAGACAAATGAACTGAAATACAAAGATGATCAAGTAATACGAGAATGTGACACCGATGACTTTCTTTACGTTTGTGAGTAGCACCTTTGGTTAGGATTTAAACGAAATTTGCGATTTCTATGTGGGTATTATAATTATTTAAAAATATAATGACCGTCTTTTAGAGGCCGTCCATAAAGTACGTCACGCTTCAGAGGGGAAGGGGGTGTTATAAAGTGTGACAGTTTGTGACAGGGGGAGGGGGTTGTCCGGCCATGAGTTTTATATTACATTTTCATTATTTTGTTAATAAAATAGCCTGATGTACTTTATGGATGGCCCATTACCGGTAGAGTTTACTAAATTTGCAGCAGACATTTAGCAAATCCAAGTAGCCAACCTTTGTAAATTTATTTAAAAAATTTAAGTTTATTCTTAAAATATAGTTTAAAAAACTCTTTTAAAAGGGATTACTTTATGTATAGCCGTCTCAAGAAACACAGCATATGCCAACACTTAGACACACACAAATTAGGTCACGCGTTTAAACAATGAGTGTCGTGGCCTGGGTTGGAGTCACCCGTTACGTTAAATTTATTGTGTAGCCCAGATCACAGTACTGTGGAGATCTGGGTTGAGGTGAGGTGCACGCTCAGTCAGTTTGAGATCCGCGTGCCGCTGAATTAGTTAGGCATAAAGTCAATTACCTTACGGAGAGTTAGAGCCCAAGACACTGAAGGTGTAGCTAAGAGGTGGGATTTTTCATTGATGACATGCGTCGGCGTGTGTGTGAAGTGATTGTCATATCGTTTCCCAAAGATACAACAGCCAAACGTGAACGAAAAGAACGTGGAACGTTGATAACGTTCTAAAACTTTCCTTATTCATTCAATAAGCGTATCACTTACTTCACATTTTTTGTACGTATTTCTTCTGTAGGCTATTTTATTTAATTTTTTAAAAATATTTATGTTTAGTGCCTGATAATATTGTAATGTCCTGCAACAAAGTATTTGAAATTATAAATTTAATTTTTAAGTTCTTATGTTCACTGTAATAAAATATTATATTAATATTAAGAAAACACAAGTTCCATTGACATTTTCACGCACACAAAAACACACACAAACATATATATTAAAACTAGGAGTGATCTGGACGGATTTGACCGGATTTATAAAAAGAAAATTTGGCTGGAGACGGATTTGTAAACATGGCCGGATTCCGAATTTGCCAGAGCCGGAGCTATTATAAATATATATTTTATGGCTCTACCGGCCTGCTGTATTGGACTGGAGTTATGAAGTAAAATTCCGTCGAAGTCGGGGCCGAATTTGTAAAAATGGCCGGAATCCGGATCAGCCGGAGCTGAAATCCGGTAAAACCCCAATTAGTACTATAATAAAAATGCAAGACCATACATAAACCATGAATAAACCATTGACAAGCAAATGACGCAATAATCTCCGGTGAGGAAGCAGCGTCTGTAATGTATAAAGTAATTTTATATATACATATATGAATGTATCTATGTATGTATGATTGTATTTATGTATGTATGTATGTATGTATGTATGTATGTATGTATGTATGTATGTATGTATGTATGTATGTATGTATGTATGTATGTATGTATGTATGTATGTATGTATCTATGTATGTATGATTGTATGTATGTATGTATGTATGTATGTATGTATGTATGTATGTATGTATGTATGTATGTATGTATGTATGTATGTATGTATGTATGTATGTATGTATGTATGTATGTATGTATGTATGTATGTATGTATGTATGTATGTATGTATGTATGTATGTATGTATGTATGTATGTAGTATGTATGTATGTATGTATGTATGTATGTATGTATGTATGTATGTATGTATGTATGTATGTATGTATGTATGTATGTATGTATGTATGTATGTATGTATGTATGTATGTATGTATGTATGTATGTATGTATGTATGTATGTATGTATGTATGTATGTATGTATGTATGTATGTATGTATGTATGTATGTATGTATGTATGTATGTATGTATGTATGTATGTATGTATGTATGTATGTATGTATGTATGTATGTATGTATGTATGTATGTATGTATGTATGTATGTATGTATGTATGTAGTATGTATGTATGTATGTATGTATGTATGTATGTATGTATGTATGTATGTATGTATGTATGTATGTATGTATGTATGTATGTATGTATGTATGTATGTATGTATGTATGTATGTATGTATGTATGTATGTATGTATGTATGTTGTATGTATGTATGTAGTATGTATGTATGTATGTATGTATGTATGTATGTATGTATGTATGTATGTATGTATGTATGTATGTATGTATGTATGTATGTATGTATGTATGTATGTATGTATGTATGTATGTATGTATGTATGTATGTATGTATGTATGTATGTATGTATGTATGTATGTATGTATGTATGTATGTATGTATGTATGTATGTATGTATGTATGTATGTATGTATGTATGTATGTTGTATGTATGTATGTATGTATGTATGTATGTATGTATGTATGTATGTATGTATGTATGTATGTATGTATGTATGTATGTATGTATGTATGTATGTATGTATGTATGTATGTATGTATGTATGTATGTATGTATGTATGTATGTATGTATGTATGTATGTATGTATGTAGTATGTATGTATGTATGTATGTATGTATGTATGTATGTATGTATGTATGTATGTATGTATGTATGTATGTATGTATGTATGTATGTATGTATGTATGTATGTATGTATGTATGTATGTATGTATGTATGTATGTATGTATGTATGTATGTATGTATGTATGTATGTTGTATGTATGTATGTATGTATGTATGTATGTATGTATGTATGTATGTATGTATGTATGTATGTATGTATGTATGTATGTATGTATGTATGTATGTATGTATGTATGTATGTATGTATGTATGTATGTATGTATGTATGTATGTATGTATGTATGTATGTATGTATGTATGTATGTATGTATGCATGCATGCATGTATGTATGTATGTATGTATGTATGTATGTATGTATGTATGTATGTGTGTGTGTGTGTGTGTGTGTGTATGTGTGTTTGTGTGTATGTGTGTCTCTATGTGTGTATATGTGTGTGTATGTGTGTGTATGTGTGTATGTGTATGTATGTATCTCCGTATAACGCCTCCCTTTATAATTTGTCATTATATATAATTGCAAACAAAGTATGGACAAAAAATTTTAATAAATATTTTTGACCAAAAAAATGAAAATAATTAATTAACTCCCTTAATACAGAAATTAAACTTTTAAGGCCGTAGTTATGTGGGTGCGACTGTTGTTAAAACCATAGATTATCAACATCTACCTGACATACACACACAAAAACAGACACACACACATACACACACATACACACGCACACATACACACGCAAACACACACACGCGCACACACGCACACACAAACGCACGCACTCACACACGCACGCACACACACGTACGCACGCACACACACACACACGCACAAACACCAACACACAAAAATACACACACGCGCGCACACACACACCCACACAAACGCACACACACGCACACAAATAACATTCTTTTAAGAATTCGTATCCCCCATGCACTACTTATTATAAAGATTCATTGTCACTCTCCTATCACATACACATACACACACTGAGACACCGATTGACACAAACTGTACACCGTATTATAAAAGATACATTGTCACTCTCCTATCACATACACATACACACACTCAGACACTCAGTGACACAAACTGTACACCTTATTATAAAGATACATTGTCACTCTCCTATCACATACACATACACACACTCAGACACCCATTGACACAAACTTTACACCTTATTATAAAGATACATTGTCACTCTCCTATCACATACACATACACACAATCAGACACTCAGATACACAAACTGTACACCTTATTATAAAGATACATTGTCACCCTCCTATCACATACACATACACACACTCAGACACTCAGTGACACAAACTGTACACCTTATTATAACGATACATTGTCACTCTCCTATCACATACACATACACACACTCAGACACCCATTGACACAAACTGTACACCTTATTATAACGATACATTGTCACTCTCCTATCACATACACATACACACACTCAGACACCCATTGACACAAACTGTACACCTTATTAGAACGATACATTGTCACTCTCCTATCACATACACATACACACACTCAGACACCCATTGACACAAACTGTACACCTTATTAGAACGATACATTGTCACTCTCCTATCACATACACATACACACACTCAGACACCCATTGACACAAACTGTACACCTTATTATAAAAGATACATTGTCACTCTCCTATCACATACACATACACACACTCGGACACCCATTGACACAAACAGTAGAAAGTTAGTTAGAAAAAAAAGGGGCTTGGGCGCTCTAGAATTATCTCAGATTCATTGTGAAGTCATCCGTAAAGAGAGAAGTAGAAACAGAGAGACGGAGATATATAGAAAAGGGGCCGTCCATAAATGACGTCACGCACCTAGGTGGAGGGAGGGGGGTCACAGTTCTGTGACGATGCGTGACGAGGGAGAGGGATGGGGTTGAAGAAATGTGACGTCACATCAAAGGGTAACTTTAAATAAAACTTCCACTGAAATATTTGGTACCCTTACAATTTATTTAATAACTTTTTATTTTTATATTTTTATTTTTTTAAAAATCAGTGCTTCTCAATGTGCAGGTCGGTAGGCCGTCAGACGCTGGTTGGCGTAAGCTATCAAGACACGAAAATTAAATCTAATTATAATCCTTAATTTTAAGAACCCACAAGCTAACGTATGAAATTGTCTGCGTCGTTTGATGCTGACATCAAAGCATATGTGATGTAGCCGCAGCTCCGTTTGGTACTCTCACGGCAGGAGTCGGCAAACTTTTTTGCCCGTTACACCAAAATATACAAGTTTATGTGTGCGTTACCCCCCCCCCACCCCCAGACTCTTGGTCCTGCTCACATGAATCGGGGATTTGAGGGAGCGTCGTTAGCCCCCCCCCCGAAAATGCTACTGGTGAGTGTGAGTTTTACAAACATAACAAGTGTCTAAAAATGATCTGAATATGATTATGTGTAGATATTTTAAGTCAAAACGACATGGAATATCCTTTTTCTTTAAAAATGGGGGGGGGGATCTATTTGATAGAATTATAAACGTTTTAAGTTTGGTATAATTGTTCGATTGGTTTTTGGTCAAACGCCCCTGGCAATTCTGGATGTAATGATAAATTGGCCCATTTAAAATTAGTCAAGTATTCATTAACTTTATTGAATGCATCAAATCCTTGACATCGCAATTCGAGAGGAGCACAAAAAAACTTTTCTTCTTAGCTCAGTTTTTAAGCATTAATTTTAAATATCACAGAAAGGATACTTGATACAGTCAAGTCATGTGGATTAAGATTATTGTCACTCGTGTCAATATAAATGAAAGTAGGGTGGATTTAGGTGTCTTCGTATAGTACGTAGGTAAGAAATCTACATAGTGGTCAAATTTAAAAAAAATGCATTTTCTGGAAGGAACCGGTTCAATAATGGGCATATGTTCCAAGAGTAAACGTACACATGATGTATTTTAATATATCTAGTGGATTGTAGTGGATGTTATATGTCCCGAATGAGTCTGCATTTCCCACCAGGAATTCCCTTTTGACCCTAGATGAGGTTAATTACCACTGTTCGCCGACCTCTTTCTTACGGGATACCCGACCGTCAATTGAGGGATTTTTTAAAAATACATTTTAAAAATATAATTTTTAAATATTTTTTTTTGTAAACAAAGACGCTAACCGTGATATAGCCAATAGCCAAATTATAGTTTGTATGCATTAAAATAAAATATAATCTAAGGATTCTAAGGATGTTAACACAGTTCTTTTTCTGAAGGCCGGTTAAACGTTTTTAGAAATTGCTTCACGCGGGTTTCGACATTACAATGTAGACCTTCACTAAATAAATAATAAATACTTAGTGACAAAAAGTGATTTGAAACATACTTATTTCCAAATAGAAAATAAGGTGGTTTTTTTTAATACTTTTTTTTTGTCAAAGCTTTGTGACGTATTTTTAGAGGGGGGGTCTAACTTTTTGTGAAGACGCGTGATTGGGGGGGGGTAAAAAATCAGCCAAAATCGCGTGACGTCTGTGGTAGTGTGCACACCCACACAGCGCCGCACCATAAGCACCGCACCGAGATGCACTGGGAAGTAGTGACTGAGTGACGTTTTGGTGCGTTTGGTGTTGTTCCGGTTCCAAAGTTTAAAATGTTCGGTTTCTAAATTATAAAAACAAATAAACTTTAGCAGCTATAATCCTCCACCTTATTGTTTGACTTGGAATACACGCAGATTTTGGCGCTGCGTGCAGGGTAAAAGTGAGGACCGCTTGCTTTTAAAGTGAAGTGTATTAGTGTAATTAGAAATTCAAACGGACACACAAATGGAGCAAAAACATTTCCAGTTTGCGCGACTACCCAGGCTACCAAGATTCACGGGTGACAGCGGGGCAGAACCATTCATAAAAGAGTTACGTCTTTTACTACAATTACAGCCCATGTCTCCTGCTCCGCGGTTACCCGGATCTTTGGTGCCCTGGAGGGACGTCCCCGACAGGAATTACTGGATCGGGAACCTGAGGAGATCAATACCCCAGAGAAACTGTTGCGTCTCGTATTTCAGAAATGTGGTGAGCAGAGAGACGTCACCACTCTAACAGCAGCCTTCTAGCGTAGGCAACAGGGCCTCGGTGAGACAGTCGACGACTACTCAGCGGCGCTAAAAAGTCTGTTTGAACTGGCGAACTCTACTACCGGGCATCTTGGTGGACGACATGATCCGAGACGCCTTCATCCAAGGCCTACAACCAGCTGCCCTACGCCTTGACATACGAGCATATTCCAGATTGCACGCTGACAGCTCGTATGAAGATGTCAGTGAGGAGACCCAGCGTTAGATGAGGGAGGACTTCACCGATGTTGCCGCCACTGCCCAGCTCCTGGCAGCACCGGTGCCCGACCTCACCCAGCTTACGAGTCCACTGATGGCTCACATTTATAGGCAAGTTAAATCCGTGGTTGAACGATACCACCCAGCACCCCCACAACACAGAAGGGACACAGACAACCGGGTCATCGGTGGGCGGCCCGTACTCGAACAGACAAATCAGCACCAGAGACACTCTCGGACATGCCTCTAGTGTAGTCGACGGGGTCATATAGATGAAGAATGCCAAGCCAAAAGAAGGTACGTCTCCCAACCATATGGAACACCTCTACAACATCCTCAGCAGCAACAACAACCAGAATTCATCAGATGCTTTCCGTCACACACAGCTGTCAACCGCCGAATAACAGTAAAGTCCATAGAACTTACTGGTGAATGCCAAACTCTGGATATACCCCTAAATGGTCACCAGGGTGTGGCACTTATTGACACGGGGAGCGAAGTAAGCACCATCACCGAAATATGGGCATCCCAACACCTTGGCCACCTCATCCTTGAAACCGGCTTCATCACGCTACAAGCCGTCAACGGAGATGAGGTGCCATATATTGGAATCGTGACGGTCGATGTGCAGCTACTAGGGGAGCATCTACAAGATGTCCCGTTCCTCGTCGTCAAGACCCCAAATGATCTGGTGATCAAGTGCGGAAGAAAAAGGCGCCAGTTATACTTGGCATGAATGTACTAAAATGGTGGCTACCTCTGCCAAACAGGTACTCAGTTTCGGCCTCATATTCAACTGCTGTGATGCCCGTGCGACCAGCTGTTTTCTACCAGGGAAACAAGCAACGACAGTACTCCATTTCTGCCTCATATTCAACGCGTGTTTAAAGACCGTGCCACTGCAACTGTGCTGAAATTTTTTCCCAGCTAGTTTTCTTACCAAGGGAAACAATGACAACAGGGCAACGACTCAATCTCTCCTGTGGACATGTCAACAGCCAACAAAGCACACGCACCCACGGCCCAGCAAGCATAGTCACCCACGGCCCAGCAAGCATAGTCACCCACGGCCCAGCAAGTGATCAGTTCATCCACAAGCAAGAGTACACCGAGCTCCAAGTCGACATCGGCTATGTTACTAGCTACTCAAGAGCTGTGCAACAACCTCCTCAAGCTAAGTCACGCAGATCACTCTTTGCGCAGAGGTAGCGGACACTTGAAGGTATATCCCATGAACAATGTCGATGACACCCTAATGGGACATACTATTAACTTTAATTATCGTCTATATCTTTCTGCCTAACATATTTTTGTAATATATATATATATATATAATATATATATGTGTTATAACATATAATGTACCACCATATATGATGTTAAACAAACCGTGGTTTGGTATATTGGACTAAATGTAAGAGAGTCATGCAACTACAAATATTTATATTTGTTGTTTTAGCTTTTAGACATTTTCGTACTTTAATTTGTAGAAAGGCTCTTATTGATGTAACTTAGGTCACAGCTATTGTTTTATTCGGGTATCATTTGTAAATTACACCAGCGAGGACGCTACATACTATATTATAGTATTTTACCAGCGAGGGCACTGGGATTCAAAGGCTTGGGGTGAATGTGGTAGTGTGCACACCCACACAGCGCCGATCCATGTGCACCACAATGAGATGCACTGGGAAGTAGTGACTGAGTGACGTTTTGGTGCTTTGGTGTTGTTCTTGTTCCAACGTTAAAAAATGTTCGGTTTCTAAATTATAAAAACAAATAAACTTTGGCAGTTATAATCCTCCACCTTATTGTTTGACTTGAAATACCGTGTATTCTAAGCCTCATCACGGCTACACATCATTTATGGACGGCCCCTAAGGATTAATTTATTAATAATAATTATAATAAATTGGTAATTTTTATAGCGCTGTATCCCAGCAAGGAGCCGTGCTCACAGCGCTTTACAATAATTTACATAGAGATAATAACATACATATACTAATTTAAATAAACATTCTTGTCATAATAACCACATAAATGACAGTACTATACACATAAGCTACGTTAAACATTAA
>CALYLW010001904.1:86809-162403 GCA_944989445.1 Ampullaceana balthica
TCGCGGTGGTCGAGTGGCAGCGCACTGGACTGTCGTACCGATGGTCACGAGTTCGAATCCGTGTGAAGGCAAGTGTTTGTTCCCGGGGCCTAGGGCGTCCCTGAGTCACCCCGCTCCGAATGGGTACCTAACACTAAATGTAGTTAGGCGGCTGGGTAATGCGTGGAACCCACAAAGCCGTGGCCTGTGAATGCTGAATCACTTGCCAACAGATCATCTGTCATGGTCTGTGGACGCAACTATCTTCTGCATAGAAGGAGCGTCTGTATAGATAAGATAAGATAAGAACTGTGTCTTTCAGGAAGTCTTCACTCGTCACTAAATCATTAGCGGCGTAAGCGGCGTATGATACGCCGCGGGTCAGCTAGTTTATTATAAAAATTAAAAGAAAGTTTTTTGTTTTTTTAAAATAAAATTGAATGAAGCTATTAGTTTCTGGTTGGTTTGTGATGTTAACTACTATTTTTCTTGTTATAGTTCTGGTAAAAATACACATTGCATGGTATTGGCTATCATCGGTCAGAAAGTCCTACTAAATTTAGTAACGTATTATTATTTATAAGTTTACATAAAATATTGTAAACATTTGCAGGAAATACAAATATTGAAAATGGAAGTTTTATTTTAGAATGGGAAGAAGACTGCAAATAAATATAATGAGGGTAAGCGAATTTGTCTCATCTGCCAAACATGGTTAGTAAATTACAAAGCCAGCAATTTGAAGCGACACTATGAAAATGTCATGAAGAGTTTGCATTATGGTTATATGCTGCAATCGGAATTAAGAAAAAGCAAACTTACTGAGTTAAAGTCTGGAATGTGTCAGTAGCAGATACTACATTCTGCTTTCAGCAATGAAGGCGTCACTACAAATGGGTCAGGTATACACAAGACAAATTGCACAGAAATGAAATACTCATAAACATACTCGTTAATAGTTTCCACAGGAAACAAACGTCACTTATTTTAGACATGTAGCATTTGTTGGACTGAAGCTGCAAATATATTGTAAGTGTATACACATAATCATGCAGTATATAAATAATGCCCTTTGTTGGACTGAAGCTGCTAATATAGTCACTGTGTACACATAATCATGCAGTATATAAATAATGCCCTTTGTTGGACTGAAGCTGCTAATATAGTCACTGTGTACACAAAATCATGCAGTATATAAATAATGCCCTTTGTTGGACTGAAGCTGCTAATATAGTCACTGTGTACACAAAATCATGCAGTATATAAATAATGCCCTTTGTTGGACTGAAGCTGCTAATATAGTCACTTGGTACACAAAATCATGCAGTATATAAATAATGCCCTTTGTTGGACTGAAGCTACTAATATAGTCACAGTGTACACATAATCATGCTGTATATAAATAAAGACCTTTGTTGGACTGAAGCTGCTACTATAGTGTCAATGTGTACACATAATCATGCAGTATATAAATGATGCCCTTTGTTGGACTGAAGCTGCTAATAGAGTTTCATTGTGTAAACATATGCATGCAATATATAAATAATACCCCCTGTACACAATATCATGCAGTATATAAATCAGGCCATTATTTGGATTGAAGCTGCTGATATAGAGTAAATGTAAACACATAACCATGCAATTAAAAAAAAATTGTTGCATTGAAGCACTATGGATCACGACCACACTCGCGATGAATTATTCCTTTTATGAATTTAAAAAAAAATTAAAATAATAATTTTTTGTGAGTTAAATGATTTTAACTTTTAACTTGTTTTAACACTATATAAATAGAAACCGTGCTACGTATAGACTCGTGATTCGGTGAACATTAAATGTTATGATTATGATTCTGCTGAGAAGCCTTGGTTTGACCTTGCACGTTTCTTTAAATCTGGTTGGTAGCTTGTAGTTGTGGTACGGAGAGGTTCTGTCAGATGCCGATTACTAGCTAAACTGCTCGATGCTTTGATATTATGAATTCCATCATGAAGTACGATTCATTGTAATTTGTGTCCGAAGTTATTTGGAACTATTATTAAAATACTTCTTCGATTCTCCTTTTAATATAGCCCCCTTTAGAATAAGTTCGTTAAGCTCCAGCAGTTCTTGCCTAGTTGAAGTTGACATATTCCGGACTTTAACTTATCATGCTTGCCTTTTGTTAATTCAGATTGCATTTGGATACCGCGATGCAAAATCTTTTTTGCTTTTTTCATAGTGTCGATTCAAATTGCTAACTTAGTAATTAGCAGGTATTTGGCAGGATAGACGAAATGGATTGCCGTCTTTATCGATAAGAGCGCCAAGTCCTCTTTTTCATTGTTATAGAAAACTTTTATTTTCTTCTTGGATATACAATTTTAAATAATAAATTAATAATTTTAGTAAAAACTAAACAACATTAAAGGTCAATACTTCGAAAGTCGAATTTATCACCAACCAATCAGAACCAATCGCTCCCTACAACTTTTCAACTTAAATTCAATACTAAATCATTTTAAATCCTTTGTTTGGGTCAAGATTTTTTTGGACGTTCATTTTATTTTTAAAATATAAATTTCAAATGAAAATTTTTATTTCATAAATTGTTCGCTAGGTGCAAAGAGGTCTAATAGTTGATTTGTCAAAAGGATTTTGATAATCACATTTATACAATATTAATAACTTTTTAAATGCTTTTCATAAATTTCATCATTCTAGTTTAATTTTAAAAGAGCAATTTGGGGGTGGGGGTGGAATTCTGGCCCCTTACAGTGGATTTTAAGATTTCCTAAATAATGGATATAATTCAGGGCTCAAGTTAATTAAAATGCTTATTTAGAGTTAGTTAAATTATAAATCTAGGTCTATGTGTAGTATTAGTTTTAGTGTAAATTGAATAGCCCACATTTTTTACTATCACATATTTTGTTCAGAGGGAGATTAGAAAATAAATAGAGGTAAAAAATGATTTTTAAAAACCACGTTTTTATAAGTGTACTAAAAAGAAGAAAATAATTTAAAACTAATAAGTTAAAGTACTTCCATTTAATATGACAAAATACTTTGGGCGGGCGCTTATGCGGTTTTACATATGCAGTTCACTTATAGATCTCTCTTTTGCCTTCATAATTATAAATCTTTAATTTTTATACCAAACACCCGCCCAACGTTTTTAGTCATATTAAATCACAGTACTTGAACGTATAAGTTTTAACTTATTTTCTTCTTTTTAGTCCACTTATGAAAATGTGGTTTTTAAAAATCCTCTTTTTTTACCTTTATTTATTAAGGAGCGGCCTTTGGGGGTGGCGGCTGGGGCAATCGCGCTTAGGGGGGGGGGCCCCGCGTTTCAGACTTGAGACTAATTTATGTAACAAAAGAGCCGGATTGCACTACTGAGTTTGCGCAAGAATTGATCTAATCTAGGGGGGGCCCCGCGGGGTCATTGTTGCACCAGGCCTCGCGCGTACCTAACGCAGCCTCTGAACACAACTTATAGATAGTATTGAAAAACATTGACGTGGGATTGGCAAGGGATGGAAAAACAGCGGCCACTGGGCCACACGCGGTCTGCTAAATGGTTCTGTGAGGCCTGCGGAAGCCTACAGCATTAACAAAAATCAATAAATGTATGTAAACGTTGATATATTTGTACTTGAAATTAAATCTAACTTTTTGGTTGTGTCGCTTGGACTTCCGTGATCCACTGACGGCTCACGCTTCGAAGAATTTGCCCATTACTTGAATAAGGCAAAAGTGTAAATCCAACCTTTACAAATTTTACAATGCAAACAATCTTTTACTACTATTTTAGAGTAGAAGATATTTAATTTAGAATTGCCAGTAGAATGTTGCGAAAGCTATGCCTATATTGGATAATAACTGTACAACAACAACAACAAAAAGACAAACACACATGCTGTGAGGATTAATATGAAAGCGGGTTTCTAAGATTCGTTTATCTACTGAGATTTGAAAATACGTTCAGTATTTCACTGCCCCAGTAGTGTTCACTAACACTTGAACTTAACATTGCATTCCATTTTTCCTTGAACTGGAAAATTCTCACTTCAATCATGCAGCAAAGAAAACGTATACATTCTTAGATATTTTTCCAAGTTAACGCCTCACATAATAATGTTTATTTAGAACATTCTTAGGCTTAAAAACAACATTTATTATAGAAAAAAATCATTTTATAACCTACAATTACAAGTTAAAAGTATTAAGATCTTTTAATGTGTGTTTCGCCACTCCTGAAAAGGAAGGTAAAGGGATAAATTGATTTTATGAAAAGAAAACGGGTTTTCAAAACATAAGCTGACTTTTGGTATAAGTGACATAAGGTTGGAAGAGGAAAACATTTTTTTTTCAGTTTAGAAATATCCAAAAAAGAGCTGCCAGATTCATTACTGGAGAGTATTCAAAAATGACAAGCACAAATCAGAGGATAGAAGAAAAAGAGCTAAACAGTAATGATCCATGAGGCAATTCTAGCTTGAAAAATACAACACAAAGATAATGTAATTCCTTATTCCGCATGCAATAATAACAAACACACACACAAGTTCTCGTTCTTCCGGTCCGGAATTCGGCCGTGGAATGGGTTGCGTGAGGAAACAAAGAAAATCATCACTTTATCAAAATTTAAAAATGTAATAAAAAGGCAAGACTAAACACAAACCACGGATACGCGTAGGGCCTAATAATCTTCTGTATAATAGGAGCGACTGAAATTTATAAGATTAATATATACGATAAGATAAGATAGAAAATAAGTTTAAAAATGCTCAACAATATGCAGCGGGCTAAAAATATTCATGATTTATCCCCCATGTTGTTACGTCACTTTGCGCGATTCAACCTTCGTGTTCGAAACTCAACTATTATTGCTGGGGTGCGAAGACTTTGGGCTATAGCCGGCCGCATAAAAAAATTACTTTTGCAACGGCCGCCAAAAATTTTTCACTGAAAAACGAAATGGTCACTTTAAAAAATTTACCTTTCTTCAACGCGAGATAATAATGACATAATCATTAATGTATTGTCGGCAAACACAGTGCTTAATTACAAACAAAAGCATTTTCATCAGTATACAACATACTCTTATATTTCTACTTCATTGAAAATTGTCATGTAAACGTAACATCATCATGTCACACACGTACAGCATGAGTATATTTTTAAGTGGCACTGAGAACACAATTGAATAAGCTGCTTCAATAACAGTAACTTAGCAGTCCAGAGTCCAGAAATTAGTGGCTACCCTTGCTCAAGTCTTGGCACTCGCTGGAGATTATCAGTCGCATTCCTGACGCCAGATTGGTATTCCAGTCGGGTTCGATATTTGTTTTTGAGATATTTCATTCGTAAAAATGACGCTTCGCACATGTAAGTGCTTCCAAAAATCACTAGAACTAGAGTGTTGTTCCTTGTTATTTCACCAAGCTTGGGTTTTACTCCACAGCTACCTTCCATGGCTCCAGTGGATCGTTTTTGTCCTCGAATTTCTTCATAAGCTGCGCGTTATTTTTAAATCCCTTATATAATAACTTCGAAATCTTGTCGTCGTTTCTTTCGCGGGCGGAAAATCAAAAGTCTTAAAATACGTCACAAAGAGTTGACCCCCTCCCCCCACCCAAAAAAAACAACAAAAAAAACCAACTTATTTTCTAAGTATGTTTCAAATCACTTTTATTGACATTTAAGTATTTATTATTATTATTATTTATTTAGTGAAGGTCTACATTGTAATCTTAACCCGCGTGAATCATTTTTTAAAAACGTTAAACCGACTTTTAGAAAACGAACTGTGTTAACAACCGTAGATTATATTTTATCTTAATGCATAAAGATTAAAAACATTGACTTATTAATCATCATGGTTAACGTCTTTGTTTACAAAATTTGTAACATGTATTTGTTATTTAAATCCCTCAATTGACTGACGGTCATCCCGTAGGAAAGAGGTCGGCGAACAGGGGTAAATAACCTCATCTGGGTTCAAAAAGGAATGCTTGGGGGTAATGCAGACTCATTTGGGACATATAACATCCAGTGCAATCCACTAGATATATTAAAATACTTCATGTGTACGTGTACGCGTACGCTTGGAACATATGTCCATTATTGAACCGGTTTCTTCCAGAAAATTCATTTTTTTAAAATTTGACAACTATGTATATTTCTTACCTAAATCCACCATACTTTCATTTTATATTGACACGAGTGACAATAATCTTAATCCACATGACTTGACCGTATCAAGTATCCTTTCTGTGATATTTAAAATTAATGCCTTAAAAACTTAGCTAAGAAGAAAAGTTGTTTTGTGCTCCTCTAGAATTGCGATGTCAAGAATTTGATGCATTCAATTAAAGTTAATGAATACTTGAATAATTTTAAATGGGCTCATTTATCATTATATCTAGAATGGCCAGGGGCGTTTGACCAAAAACCTATCGAACAATTATATCAAACTTAAAACGTTTATAATTCTATCAAATAGATTCCCTCCCCCCCCCCTTTTTTTTTAAAGAAAAAGGATATTCTGTGTCATTTTGACTTAAAACGGGAATGAAAGCAGCCAGAATACGCACAAGCGACTGGGAGTGTAAGGTAGAAAGACCGATCTACGTGGCGCACAGTCTCAAAGAGGGTGTCATAGTAGCCGAGGAGCGAAGGATGGAGGAGGCTACAGAAAGAAGAGCTAGGAGAAAGGCCAAAACATTTGGAAGCACAGAACTCGTGTGTAAAAGCTGTGGTAAAGACTGTCACTCAAGGATAGGACTGCACAGTCACTCGAGGAAATGCAAGCAAACTCAACAGTGATGCACAATCGTCTCGCGAGACGGAAAGATGCCGATTATTATTTGACTTAAAATATCTACATATAATCCAATTCAAATCATTTTTTGATACTTATCATGCTTATCATGCCGCATTTTCGGGGTGGGGGGGGGCTAACGAAGCTCCCCCAATCCCCGAGTCATGTGAGCAGGACCTAGAGTCTGCGGGTGGGGGGGGGGTAACGCACAAATAACCTTTGTATATTTTGGGGTAAAGGGCAAAAAAGTTCGCCGACATCCTGCCGTGAGAGAACTAAACGGGGCTGCGGTTACATCACAAATGCTTTGATGTCAACGTCAAACTACGCAGGGTAACAATTTCATACGTTATCTTGTGGGTTCTCTCAAACTTAAGTATTATAATTATATTTAATTTTCGTGTCTTGATTAGGGCTGTAAATTTTGTTGAAAAAAGCTGCCCGGGTACCCGTGAAAATTTCGAACGGGTACCCGGGTTACCCGTTCTAAACTTAAACGTCGCATAATTTTCCCCGTCATGATCGCTATACAATGCAACCTAGCCACCATCCATGCACCTCATTTCACACAGTAGTAGTAGCCAACGGCTTGCTTCCAGTAACATTCTATTACTAATGCACTACAATTAACTATAATGCACTAAAAACTTTTATTCAATTCCTGCTGTAAATGCATTCGTCATACTCATAAATGACAATAAACTGAACATGCAAACAAAATGTCGACGGCAATGACGTAACGTTCAGTGTCATACCTTGAATGTTAATATCCACTTGGCGTCGGTAGTCGATGCTAAGGGCGATGACGTATGCTATACTGCGATAAATCTCAAGTGATCGTGCTTTGGTCAGTGGTACTGCTTTTGTTGACACCAAAATATTTCTGATATTGGGTGGATCGGCGGTTTGTTTATCAATATCAATTTTATGAATAACGTTCACATGGCGTTTTATCGCGTTGGGTTTGCCACCCTTCACAGACACAATTTAATTAAAATGGTTGCATTTTGCCGTGTCGCTGTCAACTTGATTGGCCCGATTCCACACGACGTCCAACCCATCTTGTTAACTTTGGGTGTATTATTAATATCAATTTTTGGGCTAGGCAAACACGTGTCAATGAACACAAGAAAAACAAGCGAATGCAAGGGTGTGGGTTATAGCAGTGCTTCTCAAAGTGGGGGTCCGTGGAAGTTATCAAGAAAGGAGAGAAAATATAATTATAATCCTCCAATTGCTATCAATAATACTAACCCTATAGAATTTGTCATTTTTGACAATAAGCAAATAAATGAAAGAAATAAAAGGAAATAAAATAAAAGGAAATATAATTCATTTCGCTACCATGTAAGTACAGGGAAAATAGTGCACCGGTTCCAGATGCAATGGACAAAATTCCTGCCGGTCCGCAATACAAAAATTTTTGAGAAGCACTGGGTTATAGGAGGGAAGAGAGGAGAGGGGGGGGAGAGTAGAAAAAACGGCATTAGATAGATAGTATCAATCGGTGACCCACTGTCGGCTATTTCAAAGCAAAGTTAGTTTCAAAGCAAGGGTGTTTGAATGAACAAAAAACAAACACGGCATCTTTCATCTCTGTGCAGTCCATCCTCACAGCTGACTTCTGCCCATCCTACACTGTTAGTAACTATTCAATTTATTAAATTTAAATACTGACGACCTTGTACGCATTATTAGCATCAGTTTTTCTAGGTCACCACGTGTTAATGAACACAAGAAGTAAGGCGGATGTAAGGGGTGTGGGTTATATGAGTGAAGGGAAGAGAGGGGGTACATAAACAATATTAGCTAGTATCAATCGGCGTATTTCAAAGCAAAAGTTAGTCAAAGCAAGAGTGTGTGTTTTTTTTATTAACAAACACAGCGTCTTTCATCTCTAAGCAGTCCATCCTGCAGAGGACTTTTGTTTTCTTTATACGATTCTTTTAAAGAACCATTTTTTAGTGTGTTGTGCGATTTCTGTTTCAGGTTGAGAGAGAAAAAGATATATCAAAATACATTGTATTTGTTGGGACCGTATTTTATTTCCCGTTGACAGATATTTCTCCTTAGAAGTACTTCACAGCATATATTTGAAACAAAAATGTTCATTTGATAAATTGTTTCGCAAGCCACAATGTAAACACCAAAAGCCGCATGGGAGCTGAAGTTTGGCCTACGGTTAATATAGACATAGAAGCCACATTTTCAAGGGTACCCGGGCGGAATTTTACTACCCGGGTAATCACACGGCAACGGGTACCCGGGTCCCGGGTACCCGTTGACAGGCCTAGTCTTGATAGCTTACGCCATCCAGCGTCTGATTGCCTACCGACCGGCACATTAAGAAGCACTGATTTTTTTTTAATTAAAAAAAAATCATTAAAAAAAATCTAAGCGACTAAATATTTCAGTGGAAGTTTTATTTTAAGTTACCCTTTTGATGTGACGTCATCTTCAACCCCCCTCCCTCCCCCTCGTCACGCATCGTAACAAAGTGTGACCCCCGACCCCCCCCTTTTTTTAGGTGCGTGACGTCATTTATGGATTGCCCCTAAATGCAAGGTGTCTGTTGAGCACATTCAGGATTTGACATACTATTTTGAAATTCTAAATACAACGAAATTTGTTTTTACCTTATGGCAATAGTTTGAAAAGTTTAAAAAAATGAAAACAAACAAGCCTTTGGATTTTAAAATCAGCTAAAAATGAATATAATTATTATATTTTGTTATTAGTTTAAACAATTTGTTTTTATAAAGTAGTATTAGTACTATTAGGGAACATTAAAAAATCTAGTAATAATTTTAAGCATCCGATTCTATGAGAGACTTCACTGATATCCTGTTGTAAACTTGCACGTTGTTCTTTAACCAATAAAACGTTCCAGATTTCCTCAGGGGTTCTCCAGCTGTTCTGTTGAGCGAGAAGCCTCTCTTAGACATCATCATGACCACGTCTTCTAACGCCTTGTTATTGACATGTGAGAGACCGGGTTGGCCTAGAAATAGAACAAATCAATTTTATACATCGCACATATTAACTCCCATTGTCAAAAAATATATAGGTATAAAAATTTAAGTCGATCCTATGAGGGTGAGAGAGAGGCTGTTTGGTGAGAAAATTGAGGGAGAGGGCAAAATCTTTTAATATTTGGAACATTTTTTTCATTTTCTTTTTGAATATGAAAAAAACAACCTTAAAATTAAATTTTTAAAATGATTTTTTAATATAAATATGTCATTGATTAATATCATAATATTAAAAAAATGAACATTTTTAAAATACTTTAATCACACTGCTACCTGATGACTAAATCTTTCTTCTAATAGGGTTTGTCATTTCTAAAACCGGAAAACGTCATAGCTCGATGAGTAATGTTCTACTTTTAGTTTACATTTCAGCGGAATAATTTTTTTTTAAAGAATAAATAAAATCGAACTACTATGTTTTCAAAATTGTGAGCATAGTAAAATTACGAAACTGTTTTTCTTGTTTCAAGTCCAATAATCTGTTTTAAATTAACAAAGAAATAACAAATAGCTAAGATACATCGTTCTCAATATAACTACATTTACATATTCACTCGTATCTTTTATTAAATTTGTATGAAATTTGTCCTTTAAAAAAATATATAGTCCCAATATTTCTGTTATTAGATTTCCGGTTAATTATGACAAAGCCTATTTGACAATTTTGGAGACTATTTTTTAATATTGTTTAGCTGACTTGAGGGTACATGATTGCTTGGAAACCTATGTGAAGTGAAGTCCGTTAAAAATGGCAATGATGTGTACAAAGATATCGACTAATATTTTACTTTTAGACTCTTAAAGTGTTTGCTTTAAAAATTCGAAAATATATGTAGGGCATCAGTCCATCGTCAAGGGACGATGGCGTTGACTCCTGCTACTTCAGGGGCGTTCAAACGTTTTGCATGGCGGGCCACATTCCTTGTAGTTGTAGTAAAGATGTTCGTGTGCCGGATTAAATTTTTTTTTAAATGACATAGGTTGAGAGTTTTTATTGCAACATTTTAATGTGAAGTGAGAAACTGAGATCTTGATTGCAGTTAATAGGTAAGGCCAGGTCACTGGTTTCGATACGTATTATATCAAGCAGGTGAGAGTTCATCATTCTCGTCCTCACACGATTTTTGTTAAATTCATAACTAAGAATTTCTGCTCACACAAGTATGTCGAGCCAAACAAGCTTAGCATTTTCTGAACAAATGTTTGAATCTCTTGAAATCTATCTTATCCAGCTAATGGTAAAAGTCACGAAGAGAAAGCTGTTGTCTGCTGCGACGTTCAGCATCACTTTGAAACTCAATGAGTTCCAGCTGCAGATTGACTGAAGCATTGTCAGGGTCAACAGAGAAAGGTGTCGGGAAAAAAACAACACGATTTTCTTTTTAAAAAATCGCAGAGTTCTCACAGCGTCTTTGAAATTCATCAGCCAGGGATGTAACATCGCCAACATACCTCTGTATTTGCTCATTGAAGCTTCTTTCTGGAAAACGTGACATGATTTCCCATACTGAGAAAAATTGCGGTTTTTGGCTGCACTTGAGACTGTTGCCTTTGAAAAGGGCAGCTTGTTAAGATTTAATTGATCTATAGATTATACAATCATCAGCAAATAACTTAACTTTTGTTCCTGTTAAGATGCTGTTTGGTAAATCATTTATATAAATTTAAAAAATAAATAAAGGTAAAAAAGTATTTTTAAAAACCACGTTTTTACAAGTGGACTAAAAATAAGAAAATAATTGTATTGCTGACCCTAACAATATCATGGTCGGACAGTACATGATTTATTTAGCAGTCTAACACTAGTCCTGGTCCATTTGTTAAAAATAAATCTAGTCTTTTTATTTTTCCTTGTTGCTTTTTTACTATCTGTTCTAGGTTTAAGTTGTTTATAGTGTCTATAAAGTGTTCATTAATATCTTTATTAGTTTGATGGTTATCAATTGTATAGTTTTTCCAATTTATATCAGGAAGATTAAAGTTCCCCATAATCCAAAGTACAGCATTTTTATGATTTTCTTTTATGAAATTTAATTGACTACAAAGATTCTTCATGTATTCTAGGTTTGTATTCGGTGGTCTATATGTACTGCCTACAATAGGTGGTTTGGTGTAATTATTTTACAGAAAACGGACTCTATTATATTAAAATTTGATTGTTTAGTAATTTCCTTAACTATGATATTTGATTTGATTGCAAGTAGCACTCCTCCATAATTGTCTGGTCTATCTTTCTAAAAATATTATAATTGCTGTTTTCCGAGTTATATATGTTGGGGTTCAACCAAGTTTCAGAGCCAGCAATTATATCTGGTTCTTCTGTTTTTATAAGTAGCTATAAATCTGTAATTTTATTTTTAATACTTAGGAAATTAATTAATAAGTGTCTTGAGAACGTTTTGATTATTAGTATGATTAGATTTTTTATTCTTATTTTTATGGGTTTGTGTGGCAGGTTTCATTTTATATAGTGGTTTTTTTTATAATAGGATTAGCCAAAACACTGTAAGAGTTTGTGGAGATCAGGTCCCTATAGTTAAACAAATCTGAACTGATTTGGGGCAACCCACAATTTATACAGTGCCAACATGCATATTTATTTCCTAGGCATATTGCTATGTATTTTGATGTGTTAGTATGCAGGCATACTGTGCGGTACCATTCATTGCAGGTGTCACACTGAATGGCTCCGTGTTTACTATCTTATCTTATCTATACAGACGCTCCTTCTATGCAGAAGATAGTTGCGTCCACAGACCATGACAGATTATCTGTTGGCAAGTGATGCAGCATTCACAGGCCACGGCTTTGTGGGTTCCACGCATTACCCAGCCGCCTAACACTACACAAGTGTTAGGTACCCATTCGGAGCGGGGTGACTCAGGGACGCCCTAGGCCCCGGGAACAAGCCCTTGCCTTCACACGGATTCGAACCCGTGACCATCGGTATGATAGTCCAGTGCGCTGCCACAAATTTGGCATTTAGAGGATACTGGGCCTGGGTTAAGTTCTATGTTGCCGGAGAGGAGCAAAATTAAAATTATTTGCTTTTGCCTATATCTACATATTTTATGTTTCCATTATTTGAAGGTAATTTCCTTTATTGTGTTTAAGATAGAGGTGTAGTCAGTGTGCTTTGTGTTGTGGTGGTTTATAATTATTTGTATATTACTCTGATTTTTAGGATGTGTGTTGGTTGATGTTAATGCCCTTAGAAGTATTGTGGTTATTACTAAGACTAAGAGTAAGATTAAAATTATCATTGTCGGGTTAGGCTAGGTTTAAGTAGGCAAGGCTTAAGATATTACTATAATTATTATAATACTATTAGGTATGTATAATTTTGTTAAAGTGTGTTCATCTGTTCTAATTTCAATAAGTTTAATTAAATTTAACTGCGAATTTATAAATTATTCATTCTACACCTAGTAATCTAAGTTATTTGGAAGTGTTTTGGTGCTTTTCTTTTATGTAAGCAGTTACAGTTAAGACTTCCAAATGAATCACAACAAAAATGTCCGCCTACATAGGGTTTAGTAATTTTAGTGTAAAATATCATAGAATATATAACATAATATTATTAAACAGCTAATATTTTTATCATTTGGTTAATTAAAGATTAGTTGAGTGTTTTGAAAAGGATTAAGTATTATGGTTTAGAAAAAATATAGGCAAACATATGTAAACTTAGTGCTAGTAAAAATACTTGACACTCCCAAACCGGAAATTGTATTTTTTTTTATCTTCCGTGAATCGACCAAGTTTTTTAAATGCTTAGAAGCACAGAAGTGCTACCCCCCGACTGAGCCATCTTACATCATTGGGAATAAAAAAACATCACCATATTCACCCTGGATGTCAAGAAGAAACTGCTGAAACTGGCGGTGAAACAGGGCTTTAAAGCGAAAAGAATTTATAGCTTTTATCACTGGCTTAATGACTTGATCATATTTACGATGTCTGGCCCAATAACTTGTTGGTGAATGATACAGTGAATTTTAAAATATTTGCCATCCTCTTCGCCCACTTTTGTTTTAGATAAGAGTTGGTAGTCCACTGGGCTCACCAATCATGGCTGGAGCGCCATCAGTAATAATTCCAGATATGTTTTCCATAGTAGTTTAATGTCATTGACAGCAGAATAAACTGAAGCATATACATCGTTTCCCCTTGTTTGGTCTTTAAGACTCTGAAGGTTTGTAAAGGTTTGTACCTGTAAAGTGATTCTTCACTCACTCACTCACTTGTCGTCACTAACTCCTCTTAAAAAAATTATAATTTGGGCAGCGACAACTGCGTCAGTGCTTTCATCACAGGCTATTGATATACAGTTGTTTAAAACTTAACGTCATCGATTTTCACCGTACTCAAAACAATACAAAATCTCGACTTACCTTATCAATATTATGTCGTTACAGACATAATATGTCAAACAATTAATTATTTCAGATAAAGCCACGGGCCAGTTAAATTTAATCGTTGGCCCGTTTTGGCCCGCGGGCCGGACTTTGGACACCCCTGTGCTACTCTTTCCCCCACCTTTCTCCTGGCTATTTTTTAATTAATCTTAAGATTTAAAACAGCTGCAAAATCCTAGACGAATAGATGTTCAAAATGTGGGTTTATGGACACTAGTAGAACTTGCATGTTACAGTGTTGAATAAATATAATAAAATATGTTAGTGCAGTATAGAGCAAGAAGATGCTTTCATCTAAAAGATGTGCCACTAGCGCATATTTTAGAAAATTAAATTGAGCCAAGTTTGTGGTGTACGGAGTCGATCGTACTTCATCAATAAACACCCCCGGAAAGGCGAAAGAAAAACGTATACTGTGGCTTCACTGATTGGAAAGCCATAATAGGACCATAATGGGCTGGTGGTAAAACATCGGATACATACCTGGGAGAGCCCAACTCATTATGAGACCCTCTCTTACGTGTCTAACCAGGTTGTCGAGGAAAATGTTTTCATATTTTGCGGGGATGTGTTCTGCCACTTCAATACTTATCCCCCAGTCAAAGATGGGCAGATTGTATTGAGGCGCTGTCAGGTCAAGAAACTTAACCTAGGAAAACAAAATTGAAACGATCAAAAACAAAGCCATCTATATACTTTTTATCTAAATAGACATTACCTTTTACAAAAATGCATATATTATATCACAAACTCAATTGCATTTCCGTTAAAAAATATTAATATACTTTTTGGAACAATCCCGTAGGTGTCGGAATATTTTAAATTGAGTTTGTGTTATGTTTCTAGTTATTAGTGGAAATGCAATAGGTTCTCTTATAGCATGATTTATTTAGCAGTCTAACACTAGTCCTGGTCCATTTGTTAAAAATAAATCTAGTCTTTTTATTTTTCCTTGTTGCTTTTTTACTATCTGTTCTAGGTTTAAGTTGTTTATAGTGTCTATAAAGTGTTCATTAATATCTTTATTAGTTTGATGGTTATCAATTGTATAGTTTTTCCAATTTATATCAGGAAGATTAAAGTTCCCCATAATCCAAAGTACAGCATTTTTATGATTTTCTTTTATGAAATTTAATTGACTACAAAGATTCTTCATGTATTCTAGGTTTGTATTCGGTGGTCTATATGTACTGCCTACAATAGGTGGTTTGGTGTAATTATTTTACAGAAAACGGACTCTATTATATTAAAATTTGATTGTTTAGTAATTTCCTTAACTATGATATTTGATTTGATTGCAAGTAGCACTCCTCCATAATTGTCTGGTCTATCTTTCTAAAAATATTATAATTGCTGTTTTCCGAGTTATATATGTTGGGGTTCAACCAAGTTTCAGAGCCAGCAATTATATCTGGTTCTTCTGTTTTTATAAGTAGCTATAAATCTGTAATTTTATTTTTAATACTTAGGAAATTAATTAATAAGTGTCTTGAGAACGTTTTGATTATTAGTATGATTAGATTTTTTATTCTTATTTTTATGGGTTTGTGTGGCAGGTTTCATTTTATATAGTGGTTTTTTTTATAATAGGATTAGCCAAAACACTGTAAGAGTTTGTGGAGATCAGGTCCCTATAGTTAAACAAATCTGAACTGATTTGGGGCAACCCACAATTTATACAGTGCCAACATGCATATTTATTTCCTAGGCATATTGCTATGTATTTTGATGTGTTAGTATGCAGGCATACTGTGCGGTACCATTCATTGCAGGTGTCACACTGAATGGCTCCGTGTTTACTATCTTATCTTATCTATACAGACGCTCCTTCTATGCAGAAGATAGTTGCGTCCACAGACCATGACAGATTATCTGTTGGCAAGTGATGCAGCATTCACAGGCCACGGCTTTGTGGGTTCCACGCATTACCCAGCCGCCTAACACTACACAAGTGTTAGGTACCCATTCGGAGCGGGGTGACTCAGGGACGCCCTAGGCCCCGGGAACAAGCCCTTGCCTTCACACGGATTCGAACCCGTGACCATCGGTATGATAGTCCAGTGCGCTGCCACAAATTTGGCATTTAGAGGATACTGGGCCTGGGTTAAGTTCTATGTTGCCGGAGAGGAGCAAAATTAAAATTATTTGCTTTTGCCTATATCTACATATTTTATGTTTCCATTATTTGAAGGTAATTTCCTTTATTGTGTTTAAGATAGAGGTGTAGTCAGTGTGCTTTGTGTTGTGGTGGTTTATAATTATTTGTATATTACTCTGATTTTTAGGATGTGTGTTGGTTGATGTTAATGCCCTTAGAAGTATTGTGGTTATTACTAAGACTAAGAGTAAGATTAAAATTATCATTGTCGGGTTAGGCTAGGTTTAAGTAGGCAAGGCTTAAGATATTACTATAATTATTATAATACTATTAGGTATGTATAATTTTGTTAAAGTGTGTTCATCTGTTCTAATTTCAATAAGTTTAATTAAATTTAACTGCGAATTTATAAATTATTCATTCTACACCTAGTAATCTAAGTTATTTGGAAGTGTTTTGGTGCTTTTCTTTTATGTAAGCAGTTACAGTTAAGACTTCCAAATGAATCACAACAAAAATGTCCGCCTACATAGGGTTTAGTAATTTTAGTGTAAAATATCATAGAATATATAACATAATATTATTAAACAGCTAATATTTTTATCATTTGGTTAATTAAAGATTAGTTGAGTGTTTTGAAAAGGATTAAGTATTATGGTTTAGAAAAAATATAGGCAAACATATGTAAACTTAGTGCTAGTAAAAATACTTGACACTCCCAAACCGGAAATTGTATTTTTTTTTATCTTCCGTGAATCGACCAAGTTTTTTAAATGCTTAGAAGCACAGAAGTGCTACCCCCCGACTGAGCCATCTTACATCATTGGGAATAAAAAAACATCACCATATTCACCCTGGATGTCAAGAAGAAACTGCTGAAACTGGCGGTGAAACAGGGCTTTAAAGCGAAAAGAATTTATAGCTTTTATCACTGGCTTAATGACTTGATCATATTTACGATGTCTGGCCCAATAACTTGTTGGTGAATGATACAGTGAATTTTAAAATATTTGCCATCCTCTTCGCCCACTTTTGTTTTAGATAAGAGTTGGTAGTCCACTGGGCTCACCAATCATGGCTGGAGCGCCATCAGTAATAATTCCAGATATGTTTTCCATAGTAGTTTAATGTCATTGACAGCAGAATAAACTGAAGCATATACATCGTTTCCCCTTGTTTGGTCTTTAAGACTCTGAAGGTTTGTAAAGGTTTGTACCTGTAAAGTGATTCTTCACTCACTCACTCACTTGTCGTCACTAACTCCTCTTAAAAAAATTATAATTTGGGCAGCGACAACTGCGTCAGTGCTTTCATCACAGGCTATTGATATACAGTTGTTTAAAACTTAACGTCATCGATTTTCACCGTACTCAAAACAATACAAAATCTCGACTTACCTTATCAATATTATGTCGTTACAGACATAATATGTCAAACAATTAATTATTTCAGATAAAGCCACGGGCCAGTTAAATTTAATCGTTGGCCCGTTTTGGCCCGCGGGCCGGACTTTGGACACCCCTGTGCTACTCTTTCCCCCACCTTTCTCCTGGCTATTTTTTAATTAATCTTAAGATTTAAAACAGCTGCAAAATCCTAGACGAATAGATGTTCAAAATGTGGGTTTATGGACACTAGTAGAACTTGCATGTTACAGTGTTGAATAAATATAATAAAATATGTTAGTGCAGTATAGAGCAAGAAGATGCTTTCATCTAAAAGATGTGCCACTAGCGCATATTTTAGAAAATTAAATTGAGCCAAGTTTGTGGTGTACGGAGTCGATCGTACTTCATCAATAAACACCCCCGGAAAGGCGAAAGAAAAACGTATACTGTGGCTTCACTGATTGGAAAGCCATAATAGGACCATAATGGGCTGGTGGTAAAACATCGGATACATACCTGGGAGAGCCCAACTCATTATGAGACCCTCTCTTACGTGTCTAACCAGGTTGTCGAGGAAAATGTTTTCATATTTTGCGGGGATGTGTTCTGCCACTTCAATACTTATCCCCCAGTCAAAGATGGGCAGATTGTATTGAGGCGCTGTCAGGTCAAGAAACTTAACCTAGGAAAACAAAATTGAAACGATCAAAAACAAAGCCATCTATATACTTTTTATCTAAATAGACATTACCTTTTACAAAAATGCATATATTATATCACAAACTCAATTGCATTTCCGTTAAAAAATATTAATATACTTTTTGGAACAATCCCGTAGGTGTCGGAATATTTTAAATTGAGTTTGTGTTATGTTTCTAGTTATTAGTGGAAATGCAATAGGTTCTCTTATAGCATGATTTATTTAGCAGTCTAACACTAGTCCTGGTCCATTTGTTAAAAATAAATCTAGTCTTTTTATTTTTCCTTGTTGCTTTTTTACTATCTGTTCTAGGTTTAAGTTGTTTATAGTGTCTATAAAGTGTTCATTAATATCTTTATTAGTTTGATGGTTATCAATTGTATAGTTTTTCCAATTTATATCAGGAAGATTAAAGTTCCCCATAATCCAAAGTACAGCATTTTTATGATTTTCTTTTATGAAATTTAATTGACTACAAAGATTCTTCATGTATTCTAGGTTTGTATTCGGTGGTCTATATGTACTGCCTACAATAGGTGGTTTGGTGTAATTATTTTACAGAAAACGGACTCTATTATATTAAAATTTGATTGTTTAGTAATTTCCTTAACTATGATATTTGATTTGATTGCAAGTAGCACTCCTCCATAATTGTCTGGTCTATCTTTCTAAAAATATTATAATTGCTGTTTTCCGAGTTATATATGTTGGGGTTCAACCAAGTTTCAGAGCCAGCAATTATATCTGGTTCTTCTGTTTTTATAAGTAGCTATAAATCTGTAATTTTATTTTTAATACTTAGGAAATTAATTAATAAGTGTCTTGAGAACGTTTTGATTATTAGTATGATTAGATTTTTTATTCTTATTTTTATGGGTTTGTGTGGCAGGTTTCATTTTATATAGTGGTTTTTTTTATAATAGGATTAGCCAAAACACTGTAAGAGTTTGTGGAGATCAGGTCCCTATAGTTAAACAAATCTGAACTGATTTGGGGCAACCCACAATTTATACAGTGCCAACATGCATATTTATTTCCTAGGCATATTGCTATGTATTTTGATGTGTTAGTATGCAGGCATACTGTGCGGTACCATTCATTGCAGGTGTCACACTGAATGGCTCCGTGTTTACTATCTTATCTTATCTATACAGACGCTCCTTCTATGCAGAAGATAGTTGCGTCCACAGACCATGACAGATTATCTGTTGGCAAGTGATGCAGCATTCACAGGCCACGGCTTTGTGGGTTCCACGCATTACCCAGCCGCCTAACACTACACAAGTGTTAGGTACCCATTCGGAGCGGGGTGACTCAGGGACGCCCTAGGCCCCGGGAACAAGCCCTTGCCTTCACACGGATTCGAACCCGTGACCATCGGTATGATAGTCCAGTGCGCTGCCACAAATTTGGCATTTAGAGGATACTGGGCCTGGGTTAAGTTCTATGTTGCCGGAGAGGAGCAAAATTAAAATTATTTGCTTTTGCCTATATCTACATATTTTATGTTTCCATTATTTGAAGGTAATTTCCTTTATTGTGTTTAAGATAGAGGTGTAGTCAGTGTGCTTTGTGTTGTGGTGGTTTATAATTATTTGTATATTACTCTGATTTTTAGGATGTGTGTTGGTTGATGTTAATGCCCTTAGAAGTATTGTGGTTATTACTAAGACTAAGAGTAAGATTAAAATTATCATTGTCGGGTTAGGCTAGGTTTAAGTAGGCAAGGCTTAAGATATTACTATAATTATTATAATACTATTAGGTATGTATAATTTTGTTAAAGTGTGTTCATCTGTTCTAATTTCAATAAGTTTAATTAAATTTAACTGCGAATTTATAAATTATTCATTCTACACCTAGTAATCTAAGTTATTTGGAAGTGTTTTGGTGCTTTTCTTTTATGTAAGCAGTTACAGTTAAGACTTCCAAATGAATCACAACAAAAATGTCCGCCTACATAGGGTTTAGTAATTTTAGTGTAAAATATCATAGAATATATAACATAATATTATTAAACAGCTAATATTTTTATCATTTGGTTAATTAAAGATTAGTTGAGTGTTTTGAAAAGGATTAAGTATTATGGTTTAGAAAAAATATAGGCAAACATATGTAAACTTAGTGCTAGTAAAAATACTTGACACTCCCAAACCGGAAATTGTATTTTTTTTTATCTTCCGTGAATCGACCAAGTTTTTTAAATGCTTAGAAGCACAGAAGTGCTACCCCCCGACTGAGCCATCTTACATCATTGGGAATAAAAAAACATCACCATATTCACCCTGGATGTCAAGAAGAAACTGCTGAAACTGGCGGTGAAACAGGGCTTTAAAGCGAAAAGAATTTATAGCTTTTATCACTGGCTTAATGACTTGATCATATTTACGATGTCTGGCCCAATAACTTGTTGGTGAATGATACAGTGAATTTTAAAATATTTGCCATCCTCTTCGCCCACTTTTGTTTTAGATAAGAGTTGGTAGTCCACTGGGCTCACCAATCATGGCTGGAGCGCCATCAGTAATAATTCCAGATATGTTTTCCATAGTAGTTTAATGTCATTGACAGCAGAATAAACTGAAGCATATACATCGTTTCCCCTTGTTTGGTCTTTAAGACTCTGAAGGTTTGTAAAGGTTTGTACCTGTAAAGTGATTCTTCACTCACTCACTCACTTGTCGTCACTAACTCCTCTTAAAAAAATTATAATTTGGGCAGCGACAACTGCGTCAGTGCTTTCATCACAGGCTATTGATATACAGTTGTTTAAAACTTAACGTCATCGATTTTCACCGTACTCAAAACAATACAAAATCTCGACTTACCTTATCAATATTATGTCGTTACAGACATAATATGTCAAACAATTAATTATTTCAGATAAAGCCACGGGCCAGTTAAATTTAATCGTTGGCCCGTTTTGGCCCGCGGGCCGGACTTTGGACACCCCTGTGCTACTCTTTCCCCCACCTTTCTCCTGGCTATTTTTTAATTAATCTTAAGATTTAAAACAGCTGCAAAATCCTAGACGAATAGATGTTCAAAATGTGGGTTTATGGACACTAGTAGAACTTGCATGTTACAGTGTTGAATAAATATAATAAAATATGTTAGTGCAGTATAGAGCAAGAAGATGCTTTCATCTAAAAGATGTGCCACTAGCGCATATTTTAGAAAATTAAATTGAGCCAAGTTTGTGGTGTACGGAGTCGATCGTACTTCATCAATAAACACCCCCGGAAAGGCGAAAGAAAAACGTATACTGTGGCTTCACTGATTGGAAAGCCATAATAGGACCATAATGGGCTGGTGGTAAAACATCGGATACATACCTGGGAGAGCCCAACTCATTATGAGACCCTCTCTTACGTGTCTAACCAGGTTGTCGAGGAAAATGTTTTCATATTTTGCGGGGATGTGTTCTGCCACTTCAATACTTATCCCCCAGTCAAAGATGGGCAGATTGTATTGAGGCGCTGTCAGGTCAAGAAACTTAACCTAGGAAAACAAAATTGAAACGATCAAAAACAAAGCCATCTATATACTTTTTATCTAAATAGACATTACCTTTTACAAAAATGCATATATTATATCACAAACTCAATTGCATTTCCGTTAAAAAATATTAATATACTTTTTGGAACAATCCCGTAGGTGTCGGAATATTTTAAATTGAGTTTGTGTTATGTTTCTAGTTATTAGTGGAAATGCAATAGGTTCTCTTATAGAGCGTTCAAAGTTAGCCAATGAAAAATTCGATGTTGAGGGAAATCATATAATAAATCTAAATTACTGTATTATTATAGTTATAGTTCCAGGCGCTTCCGGCAAAGTCTATCCTCTTTTTATTACTCGTTCTCCGTAATAAAACAAATTTAATGGGGGGAAAACTTAAGTATTTTACCCTATATATTATTAGCATGACTTATTTTCAAGAGGGCCTTTTTAAAATTAAAATGCAAAATGTTTATAGTAGGGCTGTTAACGATTCATTTAAATTTTATCGTTAACTTTTGAAAAATTGACGATTAATTAATCGTTAATTTCGATTGAAGCCAAAAATTAAAATTTATGATGTCATAAGAAAATCTTATTAAACGTTCTTGGTGAAAATCTAAATAACACTGGAATGTCTCCTTTATATGTCATCTTTTAACCAACTACGCAAAAAAGACAAGTGTGTTGACATTATTTGGTTAAAGTGATGAGCGGGTGTAATTGACAATATAACCAGCCGAGCTGAACAATCATTCACATGGAACTGAGGTAACTGGTATGTACAAAACGGTCTTGGCGAGGAGTGACATCGGATATCGGTGTTCATTAAGTTTCCACCATTGTAGAGGGTTGATGTATTCAGCATATTTCATCTCCATTTTGTAACGCAGTAATTCTTTAGAAGAGTTGTCGTCATTTTCTGTCTCTGAGTCAGACTCCATTACTGCCATTAGCTTAACTTCTCATTTGGTTTGATAAGTAGGTGAAGTGTTAGAACCATGGTAAGCCAACTTTCCCCAAATTTAAACATTCCCGTCAGTCAATAGTTTAAAACCAAAATGTTCGTGTAATATTCAGGAACTGTATTATTTATCGACCGCTATTTTTTATTATTATTTTTTACCTTTTGACTTCCAATAATTTGTAAGTGATGAGTCGATTAATCGTTAAAAAATAATTGAATCGTAAAAAATGTTTAACGACTAATCGAGAAATTAATTGTTAATTTCCGCAGCTCTAGTTTATAGCTATTACATTCGACACTGCTTCTTTTAGTGACCAGTCTTAACCAAATATTGAAAAATATTTTTTAAACTTTAATTTTAATATTAAACATTAATAATGTCAATATTATTCATATTTACTCTGCTTTCTGTTTCTTAGAATTAAACATTTTCATTCGGCCACTTTTATCTTATGTCTGCAGATAAAGTTAAATTTGGATCATTTGAAGTAAATTTGTGTTCTTAAGGCTTTCTCTACCTACTATGTATATTATATTTGCTAAGAGCAAAGTAGTACTCATACCTGTAAGCTTCAAATTCTAACTTGGAAATACAATACCAAAAAAATCTAATACATCACTTGGGTAGACACATGAACAAATAATTTTCTAGTTTCATTCGCAAGAACAAAACTCATACAAATCCTACGTTCAGTCTGGAAATCGGGCTTGTAATAGGATTTATGAACAAACAAGGAAAACAAAAACACTATCATCATTCAAAATTCTAATTACAATGGAAGACTATTTATAAACAATGTATAAGCGTAGGACCAAAAAAATATTCTATGTAGAAGGAGCGTCTGTGATTTATATGATATTGTCTTTGCCATAATTTATAATAAAAATTTCTCCCTGTTTTAAACTGCCATGTGTCCCCACGCTTTTTATAGTTATATTTTATGTATAGTGTTTTATGTACACATTTTGACAGTTAATACCTATTGTTCTCGGTGTATAACAAAGAGGTGAAACAATCAATAATGATCTAAAAAGAAGATTGTATTAACTTCACAGGATGTGTAAGTGAAAAAGAAAATCTCAACTTTTCATGATGGTACTGCTAAGAATAATAATTTGATTATTTCATTTCAGAATACGTATTGACAAAATCATTTTATAAGTATATTTTTTACATTAGAAAATGGATGATGAATATGCTCATAAACAATATTATGTTATATATATATGTTATATATATAATCCTTTATGTTGTGGAAACTCAACGACTTAAAGAAAACTTACAAGTAAAAGAAAACTTTTAAAATTTCGTACTTACTCTACCCCCTGTGACCTCCTCACAATACGGCGCCCCGTCATATGATGTATAGCTGATAACCTCACCGTAGGACTCCAGGAGTTTCTTATACTCTCCAGGGCCGTCACCAAAACTGCCCACTGTCTTGCCTTTTAGGAAACTGCTCAGCGCTAATGCAAATGGCTTGAAATAGAGAAGTTTACACGTGTGTTTGTGCATTTTGTTTTTCTTTTGTCCTTTAAAAAAAAATTATGTCTTGCATCAAATACAGTTATTGCGTCCTCATTTTTGTGTTTCTGGGATATTACTTATGCTCCACCATAATTTTCTTATTACGTGCAATAACCTCTTTGCATTCAAAGATCATTTCCAACACCAGGTTTATGAGGGAGTTAAAGGAATTAAATGTATAACTATTTTGTGTGTTTAAATAATTTCTTTTTCGACTTTCTGGAAAATAATTATAAAAACTATCCGTATGACACATTCTTAAACATAGCGTGAAATGACGTATTCAGTCTTTAAAAAATTGAGTTTTTAGCCATCTGTATTATCTCAACAGGTTACATCTATAAGAGTCACCTTGTCTGTCATGTGTGCTGTGCTACTGGCGTTCTTACACCAACCGCCATTTTCAGAGACATCGTTCCTGGCCTGAAATTAAGTGAACTTCTTAACTATTTTTGTAAAAAGTAATAACCCTCTACTTTTAAATATTAATTTCAAAACTGTGTTTTTCCCCCAGTTGTACTCGTTAAAAAATTTTTTTACACATCTTCGAAGCGGATACATTTTCCATAACAACACAACTTGTATTGATTTTAACAGTTGATTTTTTTTCCGATTGTAAATTTAACAACAAACACAGTTTTCTCGCAACGCTCTTTTGGCTTGTTTTTTTTTAATTTTTAAATTTATAGCTCTCTCACATTTTTCATATTGAGGATCTCACAGCTCTGTTGGCCATATGCTTGTTTCATCTCGTTTAACATCTGCGACAATTCGTCCCGCTGGCTCCTTAGTCGACTGACTATCTGCGACGTATCGCGGGTTGTCTCTGAATTGCTGGTGATAAAGAAAAAAATGTGGGTGAGACTGCCATCAGGCTTTTAGAAAATCTAATATATTATATCCGACCCACGAGGTAGCATACGCCGCAGATTTGCTCATAGACAAGGCAAAGAAAGCGGGAAAAGAACACGGCAGAAACTTCTCACAGTGCGCATTATGGTAGTTGTTTTGAAGCATTATTTCCTTTCCTTCGATATAGTGCGTCTTAGTTCGGTACGCATAGTGCGGCGCGGTGCGGGTATGCACTCTACTACATATAATTAGACTTGCGTCTTGCTTGCTCTAGTTTCTGGTGAATTATATATGTACTAGCGTATCACCCATTAAGTGACGGAAGTTTTCAGCTGAAATCTATTTATTTTATAAAAAAATGCACTTTTTTAGGGCGCCTACGGCGCCGACCTTTTTCAAAAGCCCAACTAACTTGTCCTTGTTTGATAAATACGAAATATTAAACTTTCTGAAATGTACACAAAGTATTTTATAATAGGGGATGTAATTTAAAAATTACAGATTTAGTGGCGCCTTTTTCAGCTGGTGCCCTTGGTAACTGCCCCGATTCCAACCCGTTGTTACGTCATAGGTTTTTATTACTTCTTACTATAAATCCTTTATTTACGAGTCATAACTAAAAGTATGATCATTTATAATAAGCATCGCACGACAATCCATAAATCCAAAATGTTAGTTATGTCTCATATATAAAGGATTTATAGTAACAAGTAATAAAAACTTTGGCGTAACAACGGGTTGGAATCGGGGCAGTTACCAGGGGCGCCAGCTGAAAAAGGCGCCACTAAATCTCTAATTTTTAAATTTGTATTTAAATAAATACAGTTGGACCTCTCTCTCTCTCTCTCTCTCTCTCTCTAAGTCGAACTCAAAAGGACCCGGAAAAAATGACTTTCAGAGTTTTTGAGTTAGTGAAATGGCGTAATAGGCGCCGATTAATCAAGGACAATGTAGATATTGAGAGGTAGGAGGGAAGACAGCCATACCGGCTAGTAGGCTTGACAGGAAAGATAGGCGGTGTTTATGTTTCATATGAAAGGACGCTAACTTGCTTTGACATCCCGACACAAGCCCGTGAGAGAAGACACCTTCCCTCCCTCCCCCCCTTTACTCCCTCCACTGTGGGATGGGGGAGTAAGATTTTATCGTTATTTTAAGAAAAAGAGAGTTGCTGTCTCTCTATCCCCCTTTCGTGATGTGTTTATACACATCTGTAAATTTTTAAGGGAAATATAAGGTTAAAAAAAAACTGTTATATTTTTGTGCTTAACCCGTAGCAAACGTAATGAGTATCGCTCGTTAAACATAATATTTAATCAACACAGGGTATGTATAGTTCTCACAAGACGTCACAAGACAACGAACGTATCGTCAAAAAAAAACCTTACTTAACGAACAAATAAACTAAAACATATAAAACAAATAAAATGAAATGAAAAATTAGCTGCGGTGCAATCCAAAGCCTATAAGAGCTAAGTTTTCATTTCATTTTATACGTGTTAAAGAAAAACGTTGAAAAAACCTTACTTTTAAAAAAAAGTTCAATAAATCAATTATTCTGTTAATATTAATTGTTTAAAAGAATATTACTAGACTGTTGATGTTATTCACAATATATGAAGCATACATGAAAAAGTTATGTTTTAAGCATATTAATTATGCTAATTGCTCATTTCATAAACTTATATGATACAGTTAGAGACTCAAATACAAAGAATCGCTTCAATTTCCCACCCCATACACACAATCACAAAACTATATTGACATTTTTAGTATAAATATTAACTGTAAAACCGGTAAAACATACATGGAAAGAGTATATTTATATTTTTTCACATTGTTTTTGAAGAATGAAATTTTAAAATGATAAAATGCGTAAATGGTGTGAGAGAACCTTACAGTAAAATCTTGACATCGTTAAAAGATTTTCTGAAGTAAAGCAAAGTTAGGAGCACCATGATGGCTAATGTCGATAGCAGTAGTACCTGTGGACGGAAGCAAAACATTTTATGAAATGCTATTCGCAAATTATTTTGCTACTTTAAAGAAAAAGGTTTTGAAATTGAATATTGTTTAAATATTATCAGTTTAATTTTATTGACTTCAGTCCTTCTATTTTTTAATCTCAACAAATTTTCTTAATTATTTATTTGTTAATCTAATATTTCTGCTGAGCCAATGTTTTTTAAGCTCGTCACTGGTTGAAACCAATGGCGGCAGGTGAGGTGGCTAAGGGAGATAGAAAGAGATGAAGGGATGTAGATAAGAGAAGCTGACAAGATAGTTAGGAAAGAAAAGGTAGGTAAGTGGAAGTTATGATAAATATATGGGCAATTCACAAATCATGAGAGAGGGTTTAAATATCTCTATCTAACTTTAGAAGTCTATCAACTTCATGTAACTTGCGAAAAACTTATTTTAAACATGGTAAAGCCGGGTACTTGCACCTAGTATATATATATAAATATATAATTATATATATATATAGTTTGAAAAAATAAAATGAAATACCTTACGTAATGAAAATTTGACGCAGTCGGGCATTACATCAGTTTTTACTTTCAGCCCTGTACAATCTCTGATCAGCATATCAACCTGCGTGTGAGTAGGCTCGTTCAATATGTCAAACATTCAAGTTAGCCTTTGGGTAAGGGGTGAGGGGGGGGGGCTAGGGTTGGTGGTACACGTAAGGGGTGAGGAGGGGGGGCTATAGTTGGTGGTACATGTAAGGGGTGAGTGGGGGGGCTAGGGTTGGTGGTACATGTAAGGGGTGAGGGGGGCTATGGTTGGTGGTACATGTAAGGGGTGAGGGGGGGGCTATGGTTGGTGGTACATGTAAGGGGTGAGGGGGGGGGCTAGGGTTGGTGGTACATGTAAGGGGTGAGGGGGGGGCTATGGTTGGTGGTACATGTAAGGGGTGAGGGGGGGGGCTAGGGTTGGTGGTACATGTAAGGGGTGAGGGGGGGGGGCTATGGTTGGTGGTACATATAAGGGGTGAGGGGGGGGCTATGGTTGGTGGTACATGTAAGGGGTGAGGGGGGGGCTAGGGTTGGTGGTACATGTAAGGGGTGATGGGGGGGCTATGGTTGGTGGTACATGTAAGGGGTGAGGGGGGGCTAGGGTTGGTGGTACATGTAAGGGGTGAGGGGGGGCTAGGGTTGGTGGTACATGTAAGGGGTGAGGGGGGGGCTATGGTTGGTGGTACATGTAAGGGGTGAGGGGGGGCTAGGGTTGGTGGTACATGTAAGGGGTGAGGGGGGGCTATGGTTGGTGGTACATGTAAGGGTGAGGGGGGGGCTAGGGTTGGTGGTACATGTAAGGGGTGAGGGGGGGCTATGGTTGGTGGTACATGTAAGGGTGAGGGGGGGCTATGGTTGGTGGTACATGTAAGGGGTGAGGGGGGGGCTATGGTTGGTGGTACATGTAAGGGGTGAGGGGGGGGCTATGGTTGGTGGTACATTTAAGGGGTGAGGGGGCTATGGTTGGTGGTACATGTAAGGGGTGAGGGGGGGCTATGGTTGGTGGTACATGTAAGGGGTGAGGGGGGGCTATGGTTGGTGGTACATGTAAGGGGTGAGGGGTGGGGGGCTATGGTTGGTGGTACATGTAAGGGGTGAGGGGGGGGCTAGGGTTGGTGGTACATGTAAGGGGTGAGGGGGGGCTATGGTTGGTGGTACATGTAAGGGGTGAGGGGGGGCTATGGTTGGTGGTACATGTAAGGGGTGAGGGGGGGGCTAGGGTTGGTGGTACATGTAAGGGGTGAGGGGGGGCTATGGTTGGTGGTACATGTAAGGGGTGAGGGGGGGCTATGGTTGGTGGTACATGTATATCTAAGAGGTGGGAATGGTTGGTGGTACATGTATATCTAAGAGGTGGGAACTCATACATAAACATACGTTTTATCAATAGGCGTCTTTGTGTTTTCAAAAAAGCTGAATTGACATTGACTGCAGAAATCCTATGTCTGTTTATTGTACTAACCTCGCTTGGACTATGTCAGTGTTTCTCAAATATTGTGGCGCGCCCCCCGGGGGGGGGCGAGGCTCCGTATAGGGGGGCTCGTTTGATCGTTATGCAGAGGTGTACTTATAACAATTTTATAGACAAATGATACTATTTACAGTCACGCGGGGGGGGGGCAAAATGTTTTCTTTCTTCCTAGGGGTGGGGGGGGGCCATGACAGAAAATAATTAAGAAACACTGGACTACGTGAACTAAAACTCTCATGTTTGTATTCGCTTAATGATGACAGGCTCGTTGACTTTCTTAGCGCAGATTTGATTCTGCTTGCCCATAATTGTCAAGCAGGATCCGTCCCACTCGCACACCTTCCACAGCCTCTCGTATAAAGTGTGTGTGTGTGGGGATGGGGGTGGGATAGTCGCAGAGGCGTCACAAGGGTTAGTGTCACGCAGTGCGGTAGCTCATGGTGTCAACCCCTTACGATTAACCCATTGACCTACGAGTCTTCCGGTGCCAAATAACGGAAAAATGCATAATGTTACATTTGTGTGTCACCCCTTGTGTGTGTGTGTGTGCGTGTACGTGTGCGTGCGTGTGCGTGTGTGTGTGTGTAATGAAGAATCTTAAGTTAATACATATATGTTTTCTCTTCTGAGGGGTGTAAGTTAATTTCTGTTGCTAACTATTGTGTTTTAATTCGCTCTTGCTTGCATTTTAAATTAAAAAAATATGTTTTGTTCTTTTAACGATTAAATATGTTATAATTGCCTCCTGGTTCAGAGGCGTGCATATACACATATCCTTTTACATGAAAAGGGGTGAACAGCAGCGGTGTAACGAGGGGTGTGAGGGGTCCACTTGTCACATAAGGTAGTTATCTTTGTAAGATAAGATTACGGAAGAAATTCATTGGAGTTTTCGGCAACCCGTGGCGTAGCTAGGGAGGGGCGGTGGGTGTGGTCCGCCCCAGGCGGCACTCATCAAGGGGGCGGCATTTGTGGGAATTTGAAAAGTACAACCATTTCCGACAACCGCCCTTTTTCTTTTGATGGGTGAAAACCAAGGTGAAACAAAAACATTTGTAATTTCGAGTCTTAATTAACGGATTCGCACAAACATTTTTTCCCCTTACATAGTGGATATTATAACTAACGCAAAACCATTCAAAAATTTTAAATCGCTCAAAAAGGTATCCATTTCTTTGGAAAAGTAAGCGGTATAAGTCACAGAGGCCTCTTTTATAAGAAAAGTAACCAAAAAACACACCACCGCTGGGCCGAATATTGTGTGCTATTAATATCGCCACGACAGTTTTTACGTGGAATTTTGACATTCGCAGAATGATGCGCGAACACGTACCTACAAGGCATGGTGGTTCAAATATTGTGTTTAACTTGCAAGTAGTAGTTTATATTACCGTTTCAGTTTTCAGAAAATTATTTTAAGGTAAGTTATTAAAAAATAAATTTATTTTGTTTTTATTGCATTAAAGTAGCACAAATGATTTGTGTTTTTCATTAAAATACGATTATTCATTAAACATGTTACGCCTATCCAATTAAGGTAATGTGTAAATAATTTGAATTCGTCTATTTTATGGAAAATTATTAAAATTTATGACAAGAATATGTAAATATTCAAATTTCTCTGTTAATAAACACCACAACAGGCATAATAATTTCGAAAAAGACATACTTTAAAATTTCAAGCGACTTGGAATAATTGACATCTGAAGAAGTAACTAGAAAAACGAGATCAGATGCTGGAATTTTACTCAATTCAATGTAATATGTTTCTTTTCTGTGTTATCTCAATTTATGGGAACCCGTTATTTTTTTAAATTAATGCACAGCCATTGCATTGAACAAAGAGATGTGCTAATACAAACTGCTGTTATATAAGCAAACAATTTGTGAAGAGATGGAAATATCAACCGTACGCCTAGTTAGAAGGAGAAGACAATAGGAGTAGGGAAAATTCAGAAGACGTGGTTCTATCTTTAGAACAAGAAGTACAACGATAATTTTTTTATCCATGGATGGAATTATAAAATAAAATAAAATAACGCTTTGATGAGTTGCAAGTCCTTGCAAGAAAATATTCGTATATAATACCATGTAGCCTACTAAATGAAGCATTTGCACATCAAATAAATTACTTTATTGACATTGATAAAGAACTGTTCAAAATTGAAAGAAAAAGGATCCAGGTTTTTATGGCTGTACCTACACTACAAGAAGAGGCATTATGTTAGAATAACGGGGAAAAGGCCCCCTTGATCTATTTAAATTTATACAACATTATAGATTGGAAAATTATGTACCCAACATTGTAATTTTTCTATGAATTTTTTCAACTATTGCGATCAGTGTCGCTTATGAAAAGAGCTTCTCCAAACTGAAGTTGATAAAAAATTATCTTTGTTCCACAATGAGCGATTGAAGACAACAAAATCTTGCAATACTGTCCATAGAACAAGATATTACAAATAATTTAAATTTTGATAGCATAATACACGATTTTTTCTATTATGAAAGTTAAAAAAGTAATGTATAAATATGTTTACATACTAATGTATACAATTTCTTTGTTTTTAAAAAAATCATTTATTTATAAATACAAAATACAAAATAAAGGAATAGTGATTGGTGATGGGTTTTTTTTTGGGTATAAATTTGGAATATGTTTTATGCGGACCTGCTACCTCAGTAACTTTCTTGTGGCCTTTAAAAAAAGTAACTTGTATTTTATAATTTTTTATTTATAGGTATATAATCTTATGCGCCTCTTTTATTACTGCTCACATAAATATGGCATGCAATGGTAAACATGTACCCCACCTTTACTTCGTTTCAATTACAATTGTTTATTCATGTTTATTAATTTATAAAAACCATAATATAAACCAGTAACTGGCTGTCCATAAATGACGTCACGCGATTTTGGATGATTTTTCACCCCCTCCCCCTCGTCACACGTCGTCACAAAAATGTATATCCCTTCTTCAATAAGACGTCACAAAGCTTTGACACCCCCCCCCCAAAAAAAAAGCCGTATTTTCTGTTTGAAAATGAGCATGTTTCAAATAAAAAATTTGTCATTTAAGTATGTTTTTAGTTTAACGCTGCATTCTAATATCTTAACACGCGTTTTACATAAACGTCATCAAAGAAAGTGTCAGCAGTCAAATATTTAAGCGGAAATTTTATTTAAATGTGCGTGTTTTGACGTGACGTCACATTTCTTAAACACCACCACCCATCCCCCCCCCGTCAAACATCGTCACAAATATGTGACTCCACCCCCCCCCGGTGCGTGACGTCATTTATGGACGGCCCCTAAAAAGGGCGGCAAATTGGAGACCGCCCCGAGCGGCAAAAGCTCTAGCTACGCCACTGTCGGCAACTAAAGAATTTAGTAACCAAATGATTTTCTTACACAATCACCTCAATTTTGAGCAGGAATTTTATTTAATTAACAATGAAGGATTTTTAAACTCATGGGCCTTTGTAAATGGTTTACTTTTATATGTGTTTTGTAGGCGTTCTCACAATACAAACTTTCGTGCAATAAATCCTTGAAATACTATTGTCAACAAAATAACTTTAATATGCACATTATATACAAAAGTATAACTTTGAGGTTTCACAACGTGGAGACATCAGCCACACATCCGCCAGTTCTTTTTTAACTGCTTTTGCACCCTTTCTACCCATGTGACCTCTCTGTCACTCATCTCGTGACAGTCATAAAAATGAATTAATGAATTAAGGCCCACTTGTTTCATTAAAGTTAATTACGCAATTTACGTTCAAAATTTATTTGTTTGACATTACTTTGAAAATTCTGTACTGTTGTCAAAAGGTAATTTAGCTATGAGAGAAACTTTTCTAAACGGAATGTAACTTTTTAAAATTATTTACGTTCAACTATGAGTACACCAGGATTGAAGTATCTGTATGTTTGGGCTGTCAAAATGGATAAGACGCATAACATTGTTTTGACAATGACATCACAGATTTTGCTGTGACGAAAAGCAGAAGTCTCCAATTTTAAATCAAGAATTTAAATTTCTTTAATATTGTTTCTAACATTGCAAATTAAAATTGCCCTTATTATTACTTTCTAATAAAAAATATTTTGTTGATAATAGCATCACACTCATAGAGGAGTGGGTGCACAATATTAGGACATCGCTACTCTCCTAAAAATCCACCAAACTATTTCTTAATGTACATTTGCTACATGCTGATTTCTGACAGGGCGGCAGAAACCCAGGCAACGTCGCTGCAGCTGGGGGCTCTAAAAACAAGCAACAAAACATTAAACCAGATTTATAAAGTAGATAAGTGTTTGGGAGGTGATCTTCTCCATTTTTGTTTCTTTATATTTTGTTCGAATTCAGCATTTACTAAAACTACATTAGGGGCCGTCGATAAAGTACGTCACGCTATTTTTGACCAGTTTTGACCCCCCCTCCCCCATGTCACAAATCTTGCCACCCCCCCCCTAAAGTACGTCATACTTTCGAAAAAAAAATTATTTAACCTTATTAAAATATTTAATTTAATACTTAAAATACACTTCACTGTATTAAACTGTATTAAAATATAAAATTTCCACTAAAAGTAGTGATGTACCGGATTCAAAATTTTGAAATCCAGCCGGAGCTGAATTTGGGTGGATTTATGAAGTGAAATCTGGCTGGAGCCGGAATAAGATTTGTTAAAATGGCCGGATTCCGGATTTGCCGGAGCAATTATGAATATATATGTAGCCGTGTGTGGGCTTCTAATATACAGCATGTCACAGTCAACAACAAGATGGAGAATTATATTTATCAAGGTTTATTTGTCTTTCTAATTTTACAACCAAACACTTTTCACGTTAGAACCGGAACAACCACAAACGCACCCACACGTCACCCAGTCACTTCTCTCCAGTGCATCTCGGTGCGGTGTACATGGTGCGGCGCTATGTGGGCACTATGTCGGTCTGCACATTGTGTACACTATTACATTACATACCAGGGGCAGTGTGTCACTGACCCACCGGCGTGTCCTGCAGTAAACCTACTCTAGCAGCATGCTACAGTTTCCCCAGGCCCCTGACTGCCAGCGCCCTCGCTGGTCAATACATTAAAAAACGGCATATATAATGATAAATTTGGATTGAACTCTAATTTAAAATTTAAAAAAACACAGCAGGTCTGAGTAATAAGCCCGTTGCTGAAAAGGACGAAAAATTAACTGCGTGCCCAACAATGCATGAAGGATATGGACAAATAACAACAACAAAAAGTCAATTTGTTCGAAAAGCGTCCCTTCGACGTTTGGTCACTCGTCTACTTCTGGGGGATGTCTCAACTTGCGCGTTCAGCAATACGTGCTGATCTGCGCGGTTCAACCGGGAGGGGTAAGTTTATTCCTGCACCGGGTCGATTGTCTCTGGGTCGCACTGTAGAGACGATCACCATATCTTCTTCTTCATCTCCACTTTCAGGGGGTGGTATATCTGTGAGGACTACCTCTGACTCTGGTACGAGCTCCGATAGAGGTTCCTCTGCCAAAAGAAGATCCTTCCGATTCACTGTTCTTTCCTCACCTCCGGCCAGGGGAAGCAGTCTATATACGTGTCTGTCCGGTAAGCGGGCAGTGACACAGTATAAATCTGGTCTCCAATAGTCTTGGAATTTATTCCGTCCTTGCTTTCTATTACGTAAATAGACAAAGTTGCCTACTGATAGAGGATGTTCGCTCGCATGCTTGTCCTTGAACGATGTCCTTTCACTAGCCTCCTGTTTCAGTTTCTGTAAAGCGAGGCGGTGGGCCTCTTGTAGCCGGTAGTGATGTTGTCTGACCCAGTCGGTACCTGCTACCGCGGCATCCATGGGTCGATGTAAAAGTTCGTCAATGGGGAGCCTAGGGGCCCTGCCAAACAGTAGATGGTAAGGTGCAAATCCCGTAGAGGCATGGGGTGTATTATTGTATGCCTGTACCAATTCTGGTAGAAATACAGGCCATTGACATTTCCTTTCGGGTGGTAAAGATCGCAGGAGCTTGTGCAGTGTTCGATTGAACCGCTCACACTGTCCATTTCCCTGAGGATGGTATGGCGTGGTATGCGATTTCTTGATGTTGTATAAGGAGCACAACTCAGCCATCAGTCGCGATTCAAAAGACCGACCTTGGTCACTATGAATTCGCATTGGGACGCCATATTTTTGAAACCAATCTCTCACTAGTGCGGTGGCCACGGTGACCGCCTCCTGATTACGGGTGGGTACAGCTTGAGAAAATTTGGTAAACACGTCGGTGATTACCAACACATCCTCTCTGCCATCACTGGCGGTCTCTAGCTTGGTGAAATCAACAGCTATTATCTCACCAGGATATGTCGCGATAATCGGAGTTGACGTAGTATGCAGCGTGCCAGGAGAACGTCCCATTGTGCAGCGGCTGCATGTGGATATGTACTCTCGTACCTGTGTATACATGCCAGGCCAGTAGCAGCGCGATCTTAGGAGAGAAATTGTTCGTTCCACGCCCTGATGACCCATGGCATCATGAAGCGAGTATAATACTTCAGGGATAAGCCTGGAAGGCAACAATAACTGATCACAGGTACCCTGGGCTGGATCCGTGATCCTCCTAAACAATAGACCTTTGTGGAGCAACAATCTCTTGTGTTGGTTACTTAATGTCCTGCTTCCCTGACCTGGTCGGGGGCGCTCTGGCCATGACTCCAGCAGCGGACCAATATGTTTATCCTTTGTCTGCATTGAAATCAATTCGCTGCTGGACCATCGAGGTAGAAAAGTATTCCCTTCAGTCTTGAGGACTAATTCTTCCCCCGCGGGCCTTGTATGTTTTCCGTTTGGCATGGCGGCCTCCAGCTTCTGACATTGTGTTTCCTGTGCCACGGCAATTTCTGCTGGCACCGCGGTGGCCGTTTGAAAATCCCCTGGAAGCCTGGACAGAGCATCTGCCGGATTCTGTTTCCCCGGCCGGTATTTAACATCAAAGTTGAACTGTGCCAACTGTGCGGCCCAGCGTTGTTCCAAAGCACCCAGCGGTGCGGTGCGAAAATATACCAATGGGTTGTTATCAGTGTAAACAGTGAACGTGGCACCAATTAGATAGTGACGGAACTTTTCACTGATTGCCCATTTCATAGCAAGAAACTGCAATTTTAAACTACTGTAGGAGGCCTGATTCCTTTCAGTAGGTCGTAGACGTCGACTGGCGTAGGCGATTATGCGTCGTGCACCATCCTGTTCTTGTGATAGTATTCCACTTAGTCCCTCATGACTGGCATCCGTCTCAAGAATAAAGGACTTCGTGAAATCAGCATATCCCAATATGGGTGCAGCCGTGAGAGCTAATTTAAGCCGATCAAACGCCTGTTGGTGTTTTTCTTCCCAGAGCTCAGCTATTTTAACCGTCTTCTTGTTAGACCCCTTACTGCCGAGGGTGACAAGATCATGAAGTGGTCCGGCTATTTCTGCAAATCCCTTTACAAATCGCCGGAAATAGCTGGCAAAGCCTACAAAACTGCGCAGCTCTGTTGTAGTAGTTGGGGTGGGCCAGTTTCTCACTGCCTCCACCTTAGAAACACCACAGCCAATTCCCTTGGCTGATATGGTATGGCCTAGATAGTTCACTTCACGCCGTAAAAACTGGCATTTGTCTGGGCGCAACTTTAAACCTGTCTCTATTATACGGCTCAGTAGTTTATCAAGGTGTTGCAAGTGTTCCTCGAACGTCTTGGAGTAGACTAGTAGGTCATCCAGATAGACCAATAAAAATTGGAAGAGGAAGTCGGACATGGTGCGTTGCATCAGTCGTTGAAAGGTTGCCGGAGCCGAAGTGAGCCCCATAGGCATACGGGTATATTCGAATAATCCCATAGGGGTGACAAAGGCGGTCTTGTGCTGGTCCCCCGGATGCATGGCTATCTGGTGGTAGCCGCTGGTTAAATCCAGAGTTGAAAAGAACTGGGCTCCCACCAAAGTGTCGAAGGTTTCTTGGATGCGTGGTAACGGGTAGGCGTCGCCCATAGTTTTTAATATTTAGTTTCCGGTAGTCTACCGTGAGGCGCAAGCTGCCGTCCCGTTTACGCACGAGAACGATTGGGGCGGCATATGGGCTATAACTCTCTGTGATCACCTTCTTCTCAATCAGCCCTCGAATATGTTGCTGAACCTCCTGAAGTTGATTTGGGGGTATTCTACGATAAGGCTGAGTGACTGGCTTGTCATCATGAGTTCGGATGCGGTGAAACACCGCATCGGTGTAGCCTAAATCACTTTCATCTTGTGAAAAAGCGGCGGCTCGACGACAGAGAAGTTCCTGAAGCTGCCGACGTTGCTGGTTGGTGAGATTCTGACCTTGTATGTCTACTGGTGGAACCTCACCTGATCCAGCGGCTAACTTATGACACGAAACTATGATCTCGTCAGCAGTAACATTGAATTTCACAGTGTTATTGTTCTCTAATGTCTCCACCGGTTCCAATTGGGCGATTGGTGCTCGTTTAGCCAGGAACACACCTTCGACGGTCATGTTAGCTACACGCACGAAGGGACCAGCAGATGAGCCTACTAGGGTCGGGATGACTATTAGTCCAGGAGGAAGCGTTTCCTCACCCTGGGATGCCAGCAGTGGGTGAGAAGTCGTAATTTTTCCGACCCGGACGTTGGCTACGGACAGGGCTGGAATGAAGCTCCTTTCAGCCACCCGTGCAGTCTTTGGTTCATTTAGTGTCCCACTACGGATCTCTCGAACCGTGGATTCGAGAAATTGTGGTACCTGGTTTGCGTGTGGCAGCCACCTTTTCAATACATTCATTCCCAGCAGCACAGGAACCTCTTGTTTTCGTACTTGGGTCACCAGGCCGTTTGGGGTCTTGACAACGAGGAACGGGACATCTTGTAGATGCTGCCCTAGTAGTTGCACATCGACAGTCATGATTCCACGATATGGCACCTCAGCTCCGTTGACGGCCCGTAAAGTTATGAAGCCGGTTTCAAGGGTGAGGTGGCCAAGATGTTGGAATGCCCATGTTTCGGTGATGGTGCTTACTTCGCTCCCCGTGTCAATAAGTGCCGCCACCTGGTGACCATTTAGGGTTACCTCCAGGGTTGGACACGTGCCAATGAGTCCCGTTGACCTCCCCGTTGCGTGTCTGTTGACAGCAACGGGGTTTAGAAGTTTCCCTGGTTCACAGGTGGCCTTCTTTGGGTCATCTGTTGTCTGGGCTGCTGCTGCAGAGGATGTTGTTGGGGTGTATTATTTTGGTTAGCGACGTACCTCTTTTTGGCCTGGCACTCGTCTTCTATGTGACCTCTTCGGTTGCACCACATGCAGGTCAGGATGCCCCGCGGAGGCTGTCCCTGGAGTTGATGGGACTGTCTGCGTGCGGGCTGCAGGTGTTGTTGTCCCATGATAGGCTGTCTGAGTGTTGGTGGACAGTGGACACTGTTGGCGCCCATGTCCCCTCGGTGCTGCTGGATTGACTGATTGAGCCTATCTGCCACGGCTTCTACCTGCTGGTCGATGTGGGCCATTAGTTGTTGTGTCATCTGTGCCCAGTCAGGGAGAGGTGCTGCTGAGAGCTGCGCTGTGGCGGCAACATCCGAGAAATCTTCTCTCATCCACCTCTGGGCCTCTTTGACGACGTCTTCGAAAGTGCTGTCAGTGTTTAACCTGGTGTAGGCTTTCACGTCGCGTCGCAAGGCTGCCGGCTGTAGACCCTGGACAAATGTATCCCGCAGTGTGTCATCTGCAAGGATGCCTGTCCGTGCTGTGTTGGCTAAGGCGAAAAGACTACGCATACTGGCCGCATAGTCCCCTACCGTCTCACCTAAGCCCTGATGCCGTTTGTAGAAAGCGGCGGCCAGGGTGGTGCCATCACGTGGGTCACCCCACTTCTCTACTAAGATACGCAACAGTTTGTCCGGGGTGTTGATCTCTTCAGGTGCCTGGTCCAACATTTCCTGGCGGGCACGTCCCTCTAAGGCGCTCAGGATCCATATGACTGCTGAGGCAGGGGGCATGGGCTGCAACTGCAGGAGCAATCGCACTTCTTTGACAAATTGCTCCGCTCCATTATCTCCCGTAAACCGTGGTAGTTTTGGAGGCCGGTTTATCTGGAGCTGCTCCACTTGTTCCATATTTTTCTGTGTCCTTTGGAAAATCTATCACAAATAACCTTAATTTAACAACTATCCTCACTTGTGACCCTGCTCGCAGCGCCAAACTGTAGCCGTGTGTGGGCTTCTAATATACAGCATGTCACAGTCAACAACAAGATGGAGAATTATATTTATCAAGGTTTATTTGTCTTTCTAATTTTACAACCAAACACTTTTCACGTTAGAACCGGAACAACCACAAACGCACCCACACGTCACCCAGTCACTTCTCTCCAGTGCATCTCGGTGCGGTGTACATGGTGCGGCGCTATGTGGGCACTATGTCGGTCTGCACATTGTGTACACTATTACATTACATACCAGGGGCAGTGTGTCACTGACCCACCGGCGTGTCCTGCAGTAAACCTACTCTAGCAGCATGCTACATATATATATAAATTAGGGATCACCAGCCATCCAGATTTATGAAGTGAAATACTGCAGGAGCCGAAGCCGGAGCTGGATTTTTTTAAATAACCGAATTCTGGATTTGCCAGAGCTGGAACCGAAATCCCGTACACCCCCACTTAAAAGAACTATCAGCTTATTAAAATGACTTTAATAGTAGATTAGTTAATTGTCAACAGTTGTCATAGTTATTCAATGAAACAGTAACTCAATCTAGATCGAATTTGAAAACAAAAATTGCACAAATTAGACTTGACAATTTATAATACACATCATTTATATGCTACCTTTTCATTTACAATGGGTGAGGTCAAGTTTTAGATAATCTTCCGATTATGCATTCTATTGACACAGGATAAGAAGTAGATTAGCGAAACTTGACCTCAACCAGTGATTAAATATTAAAAAGGAAACAAAACAATTTGACCAAAAAAAGACTAGATTGACAAATTATGTGACCAACTCTTGTGCTATATTGAATCTGTTTATTATGGTCTTATGAATTATGTTTCATTCAAAAATATTCACTGGACATCATCTTACAACGTGGAAGTGAAGTGTTCATCCATAGTTACGACTGTCATCAATCTTTCACCATCATCGTTTCCTGTAAGGATAATGGGAGACAGATCAACTAGTCCTCATCTAGCCACTCAAAGGTCTATGTATCTGCATTTTCTCTTCTGGCAATAACTGCCATGGGTTCTCTTTGCTTCTAGAAGCGATTCTCAAATGACGTATGCGTGAGTAGATTCTTGAACAGTTTGGGTGGGCACATTCTCCTGAGCCCAAGCTCTGTGTTGTCCTGTATGTTTTTTCAAAATTGTTTGTGAGGCAAAATATAAGTGACTTACTTTGCAAAGTCGATCAAATAAGCTTGTATTGGTAATTTCTAATGTTTCAGAAAATGTTTGAAAATTATTTTTAAAGCTATTTAAATTCTACTAAAAAAATATAAATAAATTAGAAAAAAAATAATTTAAAAAAAAACACATGGCCTGAGCCCCCTCCCACCTGTCACAAAGTGTCACACTTTCTTACACCCCCCCCCTCGGAGTCCCTTATGAAATAGATTTGTGGATTTTAGGAGAGCAGTGATGGCCTAAAGGAAATTGTTTCTTACGCACATAATAGTCCAGTTTCAATTTCTATCGTTTTGTAATTTTATCGCCATACTCGTCATGAGGTGTCCTCTGCAAAGACACCTTGTCCTTTCATCATGCACTCGTCACAGATTTTACAGTCACTCACGCATCATTTGAAGTATTTCAACATCCCATAAAAGTCAACAGCAGAACGTTCACTCACTATGTATTTATTAAATACTGTCATAAGTAGGAAAAATAAATTGAAATATGTGTTTTAACATGAATTCCCTTATAACAGTAACATATCAAAACACACTGGTTCCCCCATACACTGTGTTCATTCATGTTCCTCAGTCTGAGATGGGAGGATCTTTTGGACTTAGTTACCTCTAGCAATCAGTAAGTAAACCACATCATAACCGAGAACAGGGGCCATCCATATATTACGTACGCACAAAAAGTCGTATTTTCGTACCCCCTCCCCCCTGTTGCACCCCGTAAATTTTCGGACCCTCCCCTATGCATACGTACAAATTCGCCCCCACCCCCCCAATTTGGAATAATTAATTTTAAGCCAGAGTAAAAAGTATTGGTTTTAGTCTTTGGGGGTCGTACTTAAATGACGTCACGCGCCCAAGGGTGGGGGGGGAGGGAACGGGGGTAACTCATTTGTGACAATGTGTGACGAGGTTGAGGGGGGTGTTTAAGAAATATGACGTCACATCAAAATAAATAAAAGTTCCACTAAAATATTTGATTGCTTGCAATTTATTTTAGAACCATTTTCAAATGGTTTTTAAGCGTATTACGATATTAGAGTGCAGCCTTATAGTAATTGCATACTTAAATGATTAAAAGTAATTTTCAACATGCTAATTTTCAATTAGAAAATACGGCTTTTAGGGGTGGGGGTCAAGCATAGTGACGTCATATTGGAGTGGGGGGTCTAAGTTTTTATGACGAAGTATGACGATGTATGACGACAAGTGGGACAGATCGGCCAAAATCGTTTGACGACGTCATTTATTGACAGCATCTTTATAGTTTTTTGTCATATCGTGTTTTTCATGTTGAAATTCAAGTTGAAATTATTGAAGAAATACAGTAGAGCATTCAAATGTTATTGTCTTGAACACTTGGTAAAGGGGCCGTCCTTAAATGGCGTCACGCGCCTATTCGGGGGGGGGGTGTCAGCGGGGTCACGCATTTGTTATGATGTGAGAGGAAGGGGAGGGTTGTTTAAGAAATGTGACGTCACATCGGAATGCGCTACTCTAAATAAAAGTCCCACGTAAATATTTGATTGCTTACAAGTTATTTAATTCATTTTCAATGGCTTCACACGTGCTACGATATTAGTGAGCGGACTTACAGTAAATACATATTTAAATTTTTTAAAAAGTAATTTGCAACATGCTAATTTTCAATTAAAAAATATGGTATTTGTGGTGGGGGGGGGTCAAAGCGTTTGTGACGTTATATTGTAGGGGGTCTAAGTTTTCGTAACGAAGTCTGACGAGGGGGTTGGGGGTAAATCGGCCAAAATCGCGCTACGTTAGGCCTATTCATGACGCCGCAAAAAAAAACACTGATAAAATAGAACATTATAAGCAGTGAAATCGCCGTCCCGTTATAAATATAAAACGGCTGAGGCACCGGTAGGGCGGGCGAAAAAGAAACTTCTACTAATTTCAAGAAATGGGAATATAAATCAGATATATATATATATTTATATATTAGAAATGTTTGAACGTTTGGTCTGAATCAAATATTAATTATACTTCCAAGTAATTAAAAGTTCGGATTTTCGTTTGAATTATATTATAAAACATTATTGCATCTCAGTCTTGACTCAGTCGGTCTCGAATACCGTGTGCAGCTTGAGCGATTTACGTTACTAGGCTTAGTACTATGCAAATCAAATGTGTGCGTACGTACACATTCAGTCGAGACCCCCCCTCCCCCCTGTACGCATCCATACCAACATTCTGCTAATTGCAGACCCCCTCTCCCCCCTCCTTGCGTACGTAATATGTCGATGGCCTCACACGTTATTGATTTTCTAACATTAACAACAATAAAAAAAAAGAGGTGTCATCGGACAGCTACCGTGTTGTTTACGACAGTGCTTCTCAAACTTTTTCGTATGACGGACCGGCGGGAATTTTTCCCCATTGCACCACGGACCGGTGCACTATTTCCCCGTACTGACGTGACTTTCTCAGTACTGACGTGATAGCAAAATGAGCCCCTAAATGCCCTAAAGCCCTTACAAGATTAAGCATGGATTCGACGTGTTTTATGCTACATGTCGTCGAACAATTTTGAAAAAGAATAAAAGTCAACCTTGTTTGCTTCATGCTCATTTACGACTACGACCGTCTTCATTTTGTATAAAATGTGTTGATAATGGCAGCCATCGTTTTTGTTTCAACCATTTGTTTAAATTGATAGTACTTTAATCAATTTATATGTCGACTTAAGTCTGCGTTTTATTAAAGAAAACATAAAATTTAATATAAAAAGTCATGTTTATTTATTTTAAAAAAAAATGTAGTAACTATAGTAAGTACATGTGTAAATTTATGCTCAAAGTTTAACTTAAACAAATGGCTCAGGTGAGCCTGTTTATTTGATGCAAGTTTATCAAGTCTTGGCTCTATTGAGGACTGTGCAACACACAATGGAAATCAAACATCCATGCTGTTCCTGTAATTTGTCTCAATAATTCTCAATGTTGAAAAAACCAGTCTCTCATTGGTAAGATGAAGGAAATGGAAGAAGAGACTTGAGAGCAATTTCGGCAATTTCATGATATTCTGCACTCACGTGAATCCAAAAGGGTGCAAGAGAGGTAATAGTTCTGAAATTCGTTTCAAAACCTCCATCCGCAGCTAACTCCAGCAATTTATCTTCCAAAGTTACAAAGTCAACCTTCGCAGCAATAAAAAGATTGATTATCCATCCAGTATCTTTCCGTAGGTAATCTTCTGTTGGGAAGTAGAACTAAAAATGGTCAATTAATTTTGTTAAGTGCTCAATGATGACATTCTGTAGAGATTCTTATTGACTCGCCTGTTCAGACCCTGCGAGGCATGGATGACGCTCAGCAAATTGAAGTTAAGTATACAATACAGAAGCATTCCTTTTTCACAATCATAAGTTATACTTTTACTTTGTCTCTAACGATTTCTCATCAAGTAGCTTGTTCCAACAATACGCGTTCACATCATCTTCTGGACATCTTGGCTTTATTATGTTTGAAAAATGTCAAAAAAGTAACTGTATCTCTTACTCTTGCCGTGGTGCTTAAAAACAGACATCTATCAGCTCAATCCGCCACTACGTTACGGGTAATCGGGGACTAGTCTCTACTTTTGTGACCCTCTCGGCTTCATTATTGAAAAACCTTTTTTTTTAAAGATAAATTAAAATACATCTTTTAGGTTCGTCGATTAATTATGATATCCTATATAATAAAAGGCAAGTTTCTGTTCCTTTCTGTCCGTTCTGTCCGGTCATCTATAGCGATTGGTCCCTCAAACACATATGACTCCTACAGCCAATCATATTGAACACGTTTACGCGGACGTTCAAAACGAGTTATTTTTGGTGCAGTATTTCTTCCAAGACTTTATTTTGAGTTATGCGCGTTGGGATTTATAGTAAAAAGCTCTGCTTTTACGAGTTATTTATTTTAACTATAATGAATAGTATTTTTGACGTGATGAACATGTAATGTCGGTCGAGACGGCTGTTGGAGGGGAGTTACAACATGCCACCGAACGGTGGCGGAACGTCCTTGGACGGGGCTTTGTTGCTCGTTGTTTAATAAACAAGTAATCTCACCCACCCACGTGGAGGAAGAGAGACCCTTCCAATTAAACTCAGGAGTTTTAAAAAAAAACATGCATTTTTCTTTCACTCTTCTGGAGCCTACGTTTATCAATATTTGTTACCAACTGATAAATATACGAAAAATTTAAATTGCTACGAACGAATGCAATTGAAATATTTATATCGTAGGACGCAATACTCTTCTGTATAGAAAGAGCATTTTTAGCAGATAAGATATTTTAGTTTATTTAAATTTAACAAATTATTTTCTTCTATCAGCTGTCAAGATAAGCTGGGATCCTGTAATCCTATTGACATTGTCTAGTTCAATTTTTTTTTATTAAGTAAGGGGCCGTCCATAAATTACTTCACGCTCCAGAGGGGGAGGGGGTGTAAGAAAGTGTGACAGTTTGTGACAGAGGGGAGGGATGTGTCCGGCCATGTGTGACGTCACGCTGTTTTATATTAAATTTTGATTATTTTGTTAATAAAAAACAACATTTTTGTTCGAAAGTGTGACGTACTTTAGGGGGGGGGGTCCAAGATGTGTTACAAATTTGTGACAGGGGGAGGGGGGAGTTTAAAATCGTCAAAAATAGCGTGACGTACCTTATGGACGACCCCTAAGTAGGGTCAAGCAAGTCAGTTATGTTCATTCCAAGAAGTAACAGATTGACTTTAATCGCCCTGTGATGTCATTTTACGACCGCGTGCACTTCGAAGACGTCTTGGCTGGGGCCTCGTCGAGCTTATCAGCTGTTACCTTGAATCAAGGCCTCTGAGATAACGGCGTTATACTTGGTGTTATCTAGCCTGTGACATTCAAATGATGCCTACCAAAACGCTTGTGTCACCTTGACGTAACATTTTTTTTTGCAGCATTTATGAACTTTTGTCATTTAAGTGCATTCATTCTCTCTTCAACGTCGACGTCGCCATCAATGTGTGAGCTTAAACAACAAAATTCAATTCGTTTTACCTAACAAAATTAGTCGCCAAATACAGGATCACATGAAACAGACTTACCGATAAAGAAACTGTTTCAGATGCTAAGTGCCTAACGATCAAAAGCAAATATTTGGTTTTATAATGTCTCAAGTTCTCATGCTTTGTTTCAGACACGCTGTTATCTTAATGGATACAAGTTCATTGCTCAATACTTTTAGAAGCCCACAAAACAAAATATTGAAATCAGAAACTTTTGATGAAATTACTTGACAACACTAATCAATTTAAGAATAATCGCTTTTTTTTTATTTAGTACCATATCAGCGTAATTTAAAGAAGCAAATAATATTTTAAAAAATATAAAGTAAATTTAATAGTAATTAATAAAATAATGAAATGTTGGGGGAAAAAAAGGAAAGAAGAGCAATTGTATTAGTTATACGTGTTATCTTATCTGTTACAGACGCTCACTCTATACAGAAGATTATTGTTTGCTGCGCTTATCCATGGTTTATGTCTAGTCTTGCATTTTTATTAGTTTTACATTTTGATAAGAGTGTTAGTTTTCCGGATTTTCCTAAGCAACCCCTTCCATGTCCAAATTCTGGGCGGGAAGAACAAGTATTTGTATATGTTTGTTCTTGCATACGGAATAAGAAAAGCGTTTTTATACTTATATCTATAAGAGGGTTGTATTAGAATATCTTTGTGTTGTATTTCCAAATTAGAATTAATTGTCTTATGTATTTTTATTGTTCGTGGGGGGAAGGGCAGAGGGGCGTTAGAGGTTGGGAATAGACTGTCACTATACATGTCATAGACATCTCTAAAGTATGTGAGTGGATTAGGCATTTATAAAGTAATTTGAATGTATTTGATAAAATGATAATCAAATAATCACACACACACACACACATATATATATACATATATACATATATATCATTTTTACATTTTAAGACGCAACGTTTATTTTTTTAATTAGGCCCTATATTGTTTGTTTGTGTAAACAAAAATCTGAGATGTTGGTTTTGATGTATTTTTAGGTTAATGTATACATTCATAATTCATCAGCAATATATGAGGCACACACATGGACACGGAAACATTTTAAATCTCTTTTAAAAAAGAAACAAATTTAAAATTACTAAGTACATTCAGGATAGAGGAGTTTGACGAAGAAATACATAATTTTCTCGTCAGAAACTATCTTACATCCATACACATTTAATTCATATCTCTGCATTTTTTAAATAAAAACTGTAAGCATACTACTTTGATGTATTTATTTAATTAGTTTTATTTATAAGCACTATTTAAGCCATAAACAGAACATTGAAAAAAATTTTGCTGAATAAAATAATAGATTTCTTAACTGTCCACTATTTATCTAATCAGTTTGGCCATTGGTACATGCATGGAAGCATTTAATGCTAAAAGAATTGTTTTTTAAATTGGACAATATCGGAAAAGTAAAACATAATTATGAATTGATTGCATTTTTTTAAAGACAAAGATAGACAGAGTAAATACTGAAAACACAAAAATGTGAGATCACTCCAAGACGTAAATTATACATTGAAAAATTTCTTAGACTTTGTAGCTACTCAAAAATGACAGAAGTGACGGGGTGGGACAAAAGTATTATTAATGGAAGAATGTTAACTAAACGTGTATTTCAGTAGTCAGCCATTGATGGGGCAGTGCCACTGGTGCAAGATTAGAATCCGTCTTTAACAACTGACCAACTTTCACCTGATCGAACGACGAGGTCAGTTTGGGCAGTTGATGCACATTGAGACCTGGGCCAGGGCTGACGAACAAATACAGAACGTTTCCTTGCCTGACAGCCCCGGAAATCGTTCCACGACATCCCCAGTCGAAAACATTTTCTTCTTGTGTGACGCTGATTGAATTGGCGGTGGGGTGGGTCACACGCTGTAGGAGTCCGTCTTTGGTCAACAAAAACGTGTCGTCTTCGGTCAGGTTGGAAGCCGCAGTGATCTTCTCGAATGATTTCACCTCAGTCAACTCCACTTGGGTAGTGCATTCCCACTCTTCGACGTAACAGCACTCCCAAGTCTTAACATCAATGTAAGCAAATGTTGTAGAGATTTGTTTCTTCGGTTCTTTGTTTTTAGTATTTATGTCTTGATAAATGTGATTCTTTACTCCATCGAAATAATTCCCAACGGGGCCAAAATGATATCCATATTGACTATAGTTTCTACTCTGTGATTCAAAATCAGCGACTGCACCAACACCATAATTTCTATCTAAATAGAACTCCGTTTCATTGCTATTTTGTGGTATTTTAGTTACACTTTTATGTAAGATAAGAATTTTGTGTCCACACATGAAGACATGAGTAGCAGTATTCGGTATATCATAAACACAAATCCACACCAAGTTTTCTTGGGTCTCCATATTTAATCTTGCTAACTGAAACTGAAAGACGCAGTACATGTAATTGTCTTTAAACATCAAGGAATGACTTCCCCCTGGAACTTCAGTGAAGTATTCCCATTTACCGTTTTGCTGTAACTTATAAATGCTGCTGACATCTCTCCCACCAACGGACTGGCCAATCAGAATGTACAGTTGATTCTTGTGGGAATATACATCTTTCATCGTTCCGTCATGAGGCAGGCCATTCCGAGGAATGGAATATGTCTTCATGGTGTCTAGCACGTAAGCCAGAATGGCCTTAAACGAGGTTTGTAAATATACGACAACATCGACCGTACCCAAATGAGCTTCTGGGAAATCAAACCGTTGCTCGTCTAGTGAACTAGCCAACAATAATTTAGAACGCCTGTTCGTAATTTGTGTTTCTCTAACCATATGTTTTTTGTCTTTGCGATCGGCGAACACTTGTCTCACAATAGTCCTGGCCTCTCTACACTCCATGACGTCATCATTGTTTAACAACATCAGCAAACATTCTTGACTGAAGTCATTGAGGTTAATTATTTTCATGAGTTCACCGAGGTTGTCTTTTCTTTGACTTGAACTGTCAACTTTGCATGTTACCTCGTCACGTGGTTTAAAAATAACGTTGACCTCCTCTGCAGCTATTTTACCTTCTGAATGCGACAATTTGTGTTTCTTGTCTAGTACTTGCTTATCGCTTTGTTTAACTTTGAAATATTTTTTATCAGAAGATTTTGGTTTGTAATCGATCCACTTTAAAACGAAAATGACCAGGTCATCACGTGATTTCAGCACTAAGTCATCATGCCCAATTATTAATTGTAAAAAATTATATGACAAATTCAAGAAATCCTCAGTTTTGCTTAGTTTGTTAAAGTTTTTAGCCATAAAACTGTGCATTGACTTTTTAACCTTTCGAGATGCTAGCTCAATCGCCATTGCGTAAATAAGTAAGAAATTATTGTCTGCAATGTTTTTAACTATAAAATCTTCCACTTGTTTCACCAAAAAATCAACCTGAAGATGATGTGAGGCGTGCCATAGATCCACCATGTTGTCAGTGGTCACAGTGAACTCTCCTTTGTATACAGCTGACACAATACGATTGAAGGTCTCAGGCGTTATTCCTGTTATGTGCACGGCGATGACGTCATTTGAAGTTTTTACCGTCTGTGTCTTCAGCAGAACTCTGAAAAACTCGGAGCATGCGCTCAGATGAAATCTGTGACAGTTGAACTGGAAATCATCGATGATGAGTTTGATGTCACTCAGTTCATCGTCTTCCCACAGTTGACCTAGTTTCCCGACGATGATACTTGTGAGTTCTTTGTCTACAGCCATTCTGAGGATCTTTTGTCCAATGACTTATGAAGAAGTCGTTAGAATAAATGACGCTTACGACACGTCAATTCGAAACTTGCTCCTTGATCTAAAATAGAAGACAGTTTTTATACCGCAAATTTAAAATATTGTCTAAGTCATCGTATTTTGCATAAAACGAAGTACATTCTGAATTATCTTTTTTTTTGGTTGTAATATTTTTAAAAATGAAACCTTATAAAAATGTTTAACATGTTTATTTATATTAGTGTTTTTATTAACTTTAATCGAGCTACTTACAATTTTTACGTTATTTTTTTAAACTTTGATTTATACTTACAGCTCTATCAAACTTGTCACCTTAATATTAAGAGCATGCGATGATATTGAAACTTTAACGAAACACATTCAGAACGAATAACACACGTTACGGGAGCTTGTACTTGTTCAATACAGAAATGAATTTCAAATGAGACCAGTTTATACAAGTCCAAAATAGTTAAGCTGATAACGCGAGGCTCATTATTTCTATTTTTTGTTTTTTTAAATTATTGCAGAAGATAATAGAATTCAAGTGTGATGTTACCGAGATAGCTATGTAAGTTTCCTAAAAAATAACCGAAAAAGAAGAAAACACACAGACACACACACATACACACACACACATACAAAATTGCTTCCTTGGTTTATTTGTAAATATGTATTAGAATTTTTTGTTCAATGCTGTTAGTAAACATAACCAACATTGCCGTAGATTATTTTACTTTTTCTTTTATTTGTCCAGTGAAATAATCAAGTCTCGGGCTATTAAAATTTAAAGTTCACATTGCAGAAACTTGTGTACCAATTTTATCAAATGTTTTGAATGTTAATAGTATGTTGGTTTACCTGGTTAGATCAGGCAACCAATTCCACGACAGAATTCCAGACGGGAAGAATGATAAAATGTATGTGTTTGTCCTTGCACATGGAACACAAAAAAGTATTTTATCCCTATGTCTGAGTAATGTATTACAATATTGTGTTTCTTTCCAATTTAGAATAAATTTCCCCATGTATTATTAGTACTTTACTATTTGTTCATCCATACCCAGGTGTTTCTAGATTTATTGATGTAACTGATGATTTACTCTGGTCAGCTTTAAATATTCTCCAGTGATGAATCTTGAAGCTTTTGTTTATTCAGTTTATGTCAATTTAATTTTGTTTATGTCTAATAATAATAATAAAAAAAATAATAATAACTAGATACGACCCGAGGCGTAGCATACGTAGCAGATTTGCTCATAAATAGAACGGACACAAACGATAGCACAAATAAATGAGAACAACGCGAGAGAACGTCGGGGGGACTGCCGATGCATTGTTGATCTCGAGACATGCGCACTACGGTTGAGCTACCTCCCTTCTACACCACCCTAAAATGCCAACCATAAACTGTTATTGCATGATCCTAGAGAGGATCATTCGTCATGCTTGTTTTCTCGCGTCCTCTTGTGCCTGTCCTCATTTCTGGCGAATTAGGGGCGTCCATAAAGTAAGTCACGCTCCAGAGGGGGGGAGGGGGTGTAAGAAAGTGTGACATTTTGTGAAAGGGGGGGGGAGGGGGGGTCCGGCCATGTGTGACGTCACGCTGTTTTATATTAAAGTTTAATTATTTTGTTAATAAAAAAACAAAATTTTTGTTCGAAAGTGTGACGTACTTTAAGTTCCTAGATTTGTGACAGGGGGGAGGGGGGAGTTCAAAATGGTCAAAAATAGCGTGACGTACTATATGGACGGCCCCTTATATATAAATAGATAATAATAATAATAATAACAATAATAATAATAATAATAATAATAATAATAATAATAATAAAAGAAATAATAATAATAATATATCAAAGCTAGCTCGTTGATCGAAAATTAAAAAAAAGGTTTTATACCGAAATTTATTATTAATAATTATTATGAGAACTTATATGAAGTGCTACCCCAGCTATGGGCTGGGATCACCAGATTTCATATGAAAAATAGTTAATATTTGTTCTTTACAAAACATGTCTAGTTAAACCAAATATATGGCATTTATGGTACTCATAAACTACGTTTTTCGGTCAAAGAAACGTTACATTCTCAGTCCAAAACAAATGTATAAAGATGTGTTTTCAGTGCAGTTTTGAAAACATGAATAGTTGGAATATTAATAATGTCTAGTGGTAGAGGATTTAATTTTAAAGAGGGATAGACCATTCACTAAATGATTTAATATGTCTTTGGAAGGAAAGAAGACGTCTTTATTCACAAGACTTTAGCCGAATAGACGGAGAGAGGTTCAGTATGATTGAAAGTGCAAGAGTTGAACAGAATACTTACAGTTTGTGGGTAATTCGTGTGTATTACCAGGTTGCCTATAAAAGGAAAAAAATGTGTTAAATGAAATGGCCGAAATTGTTTAAAGATGGTCTGGCAGCTAAATTTTAATTTTTTGTAGTTTTTTAATGAATACTTTTGGTGAATCTGAAAGAAGAGAATTTCAATAGTTATGACGAGATAGATCAAAGCACAGGCTTAAATTAATTTTGTTGCATTAACTGTTAGAAAGTGGCGGATTGAGCTGACTTAAAGCATTGATGTTTAAGCATAGCGAAAAAGGTGAGCGATACGGTTATTTGTAAATATGTTGACAGTTAAAACGTAGACGAGATTCCTGGTAAATGATGTGAACTTAATGGTGAACTAGCCAACTAAAGAAATGTAGTAAGAGACAAAATAGAGATAATTTTTTTTATTTCGAAAGTTGGGTTTTGAATCTTGTGATTCAACTTCAATTTGCAGAGGATTATCCATGTTTTGACTTCATCGATGCACTACTGCAAGGCCTAGAAAATGGAGTCAATAAGAAACGGATGGGTGTGAAAATACTGTGGGGTTTCATCTGTGAATGTTTACATCTCAACAACTAGCCTCAATAGCAGTGGCAGCATTGGCACGCATGGTATACCTCAATGGACCCTAAAGCTGATGGTCTAAACATAATGGACTGCAGTGGTCAAACTTATTATAATACTCCTGGCGTGTCTGGTTAGCATACAGAGTTCAGCAAATATTCAAATATATCAATCTCAATATCAAGCTGTACCTCGCTCAAAAGATTCATTAAACCTGTTTTATTTTCACGCTGCTTGAATTCAAACTATGTGACTTGCTTTGCACATTAAAACATTGCTACGCATTCTTAACCATGTCCACACACCGTTTGAAAGTTCCAAATTCATGCTATAGGTAATCATTAAACAGACTTCAGGATACTCGATAGTGTGCAAGAGCCGATGACAGAAATATGAATGGGAGTTTTTTAAGGTTAATTTTAAAGCTATAGAAAATATCAACATTTTATTTCTTTTCAGTATTTTTGGATCCTCTTAAAAAATGTACTTTATGGCGTCAGATTTGCAACAACAAAAAACTATTATAAACATAAGGACCTAACGTACTTCGCTGAGCTAACAATGCTTACCTGTTGCTACTAACGGGAAAACAAGTGGAATTGTTAGAGGATGACTTGACATATGCTATATATGTAGTTTGTGAAGATATCACAATTTAAATGGATCTTCCTAGAAGAAGAATGAGCGCGTATCTCATGACATTGACCAACACGGAATTTAGTTAACTCGTAGGCCACAAAAATGAATTCAGGATTACTCGTGTTGTTAAAGTTAATTACGCAATGTAAGTTCAAAGGTACGCTGTTCAGTATTACTTCAAAAATTCTCCACAATTGCAATTGGTAAATCGAGCTGCGAAAGAATCTTTTATAAACGTAAGTTTTACATTTTATTTTTAAGATAACAAATTAAAATTGTTATTTTTATAACTTTTCAATAAAAAAGTATGTTTTGTTTATAATAGCATCATATTCATAATGAAAGGTTTGCAAAAGCGGGCAATTGTCGCAGACGGCAGAAGCCCATGCAATGTCACTGTCTTGTACAGATTGTACAGTAAAACACAACTTTAAACCAATTTTATAAAGTAAAGGAGTGTTTCGGGGTAAGGTTGTCGATTTTTATGTTCAGTTCGAATTCAGCATTTAGTAAAAAAAAATACATTATATAAAAGATTTTTGCATTTTACGAATATAGTAATGTCCTAAAGGATATTTTGTCGCTGTACTTGCGATGAGATTTTGTCTACATTGTCCCTTCAGCCAGCATTCGTCACAGCCTACACAGTCGCTCACACATCATTTGAATTATTTCAAATTACCTTGTAAGTAACCAGCGAATCGTTCACGTTCTTTTCATTTATCGACATTTCTTTAGTAGGGAAAATAAATTGATAGAAGCTGAGTTTTCTTTACACAAGTTACTGTAACAGTTAAATACTGAAATACAATGGGTGACACATACGCTGTAGTCATTCACTTTGAAAAGCCCCCACTCTGAGATGGATGAATCTTATGGTTCTACTTAACTGTCACCAATCATTAGATTAACCAACTTACAATTGTGGACATGTCATTACTTTTGTGTTGCACAGACCTCATAATGATATTGTTACATCCCTAACAATAACCGAAGAGATGTCCTCAAACAATTTCCGTGTTCTCTACGACATTAATTAAAAGCATTGCTTCTTCTCTTACTCCCCTGAATTATTGAGATAAGCAATCTCCTTGCCTGTCGCACGATCTTATTTAGGGTTACCTCCCTTATCACTCGATGCTAAATTAGGACCATGGGCATATTCATATAGCTAGGAGGCTATAAGCTAAGAACTACGTTGTGCCAAGTAGGGTCTTTGTTCAGCAGAAAAGAAAGGGTTGCGGTCGCGCTTTGTTGTTAATAAATAGATTTACTACTCCGCCGAGAGTTTGTGACAATTTGTTTGTATGTTAAGTTTTTAAAAAAAAATTAAACATCGAAAACGGCACGAGAAAAACTAAGAGGACTTTGTATGATGTGTGTAATCATATGAGAAGGAGTACGAAACGTATCATTCTTCCTATGATATCCGTTGTCTCTTCAAACTGATATTTTTGTGTGATTTCCTCGCGAGCAAATATGCTGACATTCTTAATAAGCACGACTGTCTTTAATTAACACTCCTTTATTTGTATATTACTTTTGCGTTAGTTTGCACTTTAAAGGAAACTTCAGAAAATAAGGTCAAAAGTTTTATTCTCAAATCAAAACCAACATCTATTTATCTGGAAAAAAAACAACTTCAAATTGTTGGTTGAGACGTTACGTCATTTGCTCCAAACCCGAACTCACATAGTCTATGACACTATCTGGTTCCCCTGTTTCCTTCCGATGTATGTCATTTGTCATAAAAGCCTTAATGAAGAAAATTGGTCCATAAAAATATTTTGAAAATCTTTAGATCTGTTTTTAATTTATTATTTGTATCTAAATTCACTGAAAAGCTAATATTAAAACTAGTTTTTGCTTACCTCACTTTTTCCCACCCAGGCAGCATTTTATACCTCCTCACAAGCACAGAGATCTGGATCTCTTAGATCTCATTTCGGCCTTTGTTACCGTTGACAATCAAAACTTTTCAGAGAATGTTAAAATTTCTTTCTTGTTCAGTTCTTGTTTGGCTTTGATCTTAATTCTTCTACATATCACATGTGGTCTCCGGGAATGGCTTTTTACCGGAACCAGTTGATCTTAGATTACAAGCAACTGTACAAGCACACATACCCCTATCCTATTGATATTCAGACCCTGCTTGGTTGCATTTGTGACTTCAAGTCATTGTTTACTCTCAGTAAGTTGAAGTTCAAATAAAAGACCTACTAACTCCGTTTTCCAATCATAAGTCATCCTGTACCTATTCTCTTACAACTTCTCTTCAAGTAGCTGGTTCCATTATACTATCCTTGTTCTCTTTCCCGATCCACTTTATACACCATACCGCCCATCATCAATGACAATCGGCACGCAATGTTCACTTGTTTTCACGTTTGATAGTCACTACTTCAATGACTTCTGACATGATTACTACTCTAAAGCTATTTTTAAAGAAAAACGTTTCTGCTTTTGATTTGTATCCTTACCTATTCATAGAAAGCAATATACACACAGAATAATCTTAGTTTGTTAATCTCTAAATTACCGTAGCTTAGCACGGGTACTTTGCTAGTCCGAGTGAGAGAGTATATAAAAAATTTCTTATTTACAAGGGAACTCACCCGAACGAAGCAAGGTGTTACGTTCTGTGTTATGGTAATTTTATGACCAATAGAATAACAACTCAACTTAACTCAACACCATCAGGACGTTCTATAACTTTAATATAATCCAACTCTTTACAACAACATGCTTCCACTCACTACAACATCAATCGTGCTACTGACTATCAACACCTAACCGTCACTATCTCACGTTTACTGTCTCGCATCATATCCCCTAATATTACGTCATAACTCAAAGTATGTTCAATTTCACGCACCGAGCAAAAGACTAGAAGCATGTTAAGCATCTTAACATCAATCAGTAAAATAAAAATAAGATACAATTTATGGTATTGAAGAAATTAAAGTTGGAATGCAAGAAAGTAGAAAGAAATATGTTTGTATTAGTTAAAATTAAACTTGTTCATGGGGGAAGGGTCAAGATGACGTCAGAGGTCGGGTGTAGTTTGTCACTATACATGTCATAGGTCATAGACACTTCCAGAGTATGTGGGTTATTTAAGCATATAAAATGTAATTTAGTATATTTTATCAAATTAGTGATTTAATAATTATTTATCTATACTAATAAGGCAAAGCCCTCACTCACTCTCTCACTCACTCACCCATTCTCTAACTTCCCGTGAAAGTAGAAGCATGTATCCTTGGGAAGTTCTTGAGTAAGCGCCCCGTACCGGCACATTTTTGTTAAAAATACCACTTATTTGGAACCGTCAGCCTACCCAAAATGTAGTGTTTTTTTCTAATACGCTATACATTAAATTTATTTTAAACATTGGCTAATGTTAAATGGATGGATCTTGCATATACTTCTATATAAAAACTTGATAGCCCTTATCAAAATACTATAGGTCATTAAATTTCTAATGTCTATTATTTGTGGGCCAGGGCCCTGAATCTTTTTTTTTCATAAACTTTTAAGACTTTATTTCCCATTCGATTATACACAATCTTAAAAAATGTTGAAAAATATATCTATCATAATCCAGATTGAAATCAACAAGTGTTATGAACTTTACATCGTGCACCGATTGGGTCCTGTGGCACTGAATGAAGTTTTCTTTCTTATATAAGCTGTATAATTTTATTTTATTTATCTGATCGCTATGAAACATTAGAAAGTTGTTTAGTACTTTTTTGGAAAAGGAAAATAGCAATATTTTAAAAATTACCATTCATTGATGACCAGGGACCCAAAATGTAGTTGTTTCCTTATATGAGCTATATACAAATAAGTTTAAACTTTGACTTCTTTGTAAATAGATGGATCTTGACCAAACTTGGTACATAAATACTTAATGATCAATATATAAAACTATATAATTTGCAATTGTCACGCAAGTCAGTCAGTCTGTCCTGGCGCTACTAATTCTAGAAAGCAGGGAAAACCAAATTACTGCACCAAAGCATCAAAAGGTGTGCAAATTAAATATGCGCTGTAAAAATATATTATATGACGCCATTGTTTTCGCTCATATTTTAATTTTGGAAAAGGGAACATTGTAAAAAGAGAATTAGATGGTGGTTAATTATAAAATCAAAAAGGGGGCGCCGCAGGCGCCCTGCAACCCCTTTTATAAAATACTTTGTGTACATTTCAGAAAGTTTAATATTTCGTATTTATCAAATAAGAACAAGTTAATTGGGCTTTTGAAAAAGGTCGGCGCCGTAGGCGCCCTAAAAAAATTGCATTTTTTATAAAATAAATAGATTTCAGCTGAAAACTTCCGTCATTTTTGACGGGTGTACGCTAGTTAAAAAAATAATAGATTGCATTAAACTCAACATGTCAATTCTTCTATGCCGGAGTCCCCACATTTTTTTTCCATACAAATTTAAGACTTTATTTCTTATTCCATTTTAGACGATCATGACAAATATCGACACACTTCATCATGATCCAGAACGATATGCATAGGTGTTTTGAACTTCACATCTTTAACCGATTGGGCCGGGGTCCTTAATGTTTTTTTTCCATACATAGGCTGTATAAATATTAGTTTATTAACCCGATTGCCATGAAATTTTGGAAAGTTTTTGATTACGCTCCCATAAAGTTTTCTTGCAATAAAAAGTTTTTAAAATACCACCGAGGGCATAAAATGTCATTTTTAAATGCCTTATATTAACTTCACCTTCTTGTCGTGGGCTCGCGGTCGGGCTGGCGGTCGGGCTGACGGAAAAACAAAAGTACAAAATGACTTTAGCTACTGTATTAATTAATGGTGGGAACTTGATCAAAATTGGTTCATAAAAACTTGATGACCATATTAAAATTTTATATTTCATTAAGCGCCTTTATGTCTATTATTTCAGGGGCAAAGGGGCGAAAATCGTTGTTTTTTTTAAATTAAGAATTTATTCTACATTCGATTTCTCACGATCTTAACATACATTTACAAACCTCCTAGATATATAATAAAATCAACAGTTTTTTAAAATAAATTTTACAACTGGCTCCGATGAGGCCCGGGTGCGGAGCTTCATATAGTTTGTTTCTGATATAAATATATAAGCTGTATAAATATTACTTTAATCATTCGATCACCATGAAATTTGGTGATGTTGTTAAGTACTCCCTCGCTAAGGGTTTTGGCTACAATGGATGATTCTTGATCAAAATTACTCCATAAAAAATTGTTGGCTCATATTTACAAAACAATAGGTCATGTTCAAAAGTTAATCAGGTCTGCGCGTAACAGTCACAAAGGTCGTCAATGTTAAAATTTATTATTAATTTATATTAATCTTCACGAATTTTGATAGGCGGGGCTTCCCTGTGCTAACCGAAATCTTATGAACGTACTTTTTTCGGTGGTATGACACCAATGTCGGTCGCCATATTACACTTTCCAACTGTCTTTGTTATTATCATCATCATTCCCGTGACCGTTGCGGTCGTTGGACACATCAACAGATGACGATCTCCACATTTGCCTATCTTGAGTGGCGCGGCGGCCAATAAATCATTCAATCTCATCCCTGTCAATTCCTTTAAGTTGTCAAACCAGTTTTTCCGATATCGACCTCTTCGCCGGCCCACTTCTACAGTGCCTTGAAGGATAATTTTTGTCAGGGTATAATACCGCAATACATGACCGAACCATGCATCTTACGTCTCTTAATTGTTGTTATTTTAGTTTAATGATGTCCCGCAATAGATTTTATTATGTCCCAGACATATTCATTGGTCTTATGTTCTAAATAGGATATCTTGAGAATTTTCCTAATGGATTTGTTTTCAAATGCCTGCAGGTTGCTTTCAGTGGTTGCCATTAGTGTCCAGGTCTCACATCCGCAAAGGACAATGGTTTTAACAAGAGCTCTGTAAAGCCTGAGCTTTGTTGGCAGGCTAATGTTTTTGCTGTTCCATATTTTGGTTAACTTCATCATTGCTGCCATTGCCAACCCAATTCTAGCTCCAATTTCAGTTTCACAGGTACCATCTCTAGATATAATGTCTCCTAGATATTTAAAGTTATGTACCTCATCCACCTTTTGTTGGTTCATTAAGATGTTGGTCATACTGGCAGCTGTGGTATTAACCAATATCTTGCTTTTCTCTGAGCTGATTTCCATCCAATATGCAAGTTTGCCAGTGAACTCCTGTAGTTCTTTACTGCTCCCAGCCAAAAGATCTATGTCATCAGCAAATCATAGGTTGCATAAGGGTCTTCCGCCTATAGAGATGGACGTGTGGTGATCAAAATGTATTTCTTGTATGATTTTTTTCAAGGAAGATATTGAACAGGACAGGTGAGGGAATGCAGCCCTTGCGGACTCAAATAGTCGTTTTGAAGAAGTCCGCTACGCAGTCTTTAAATACATTTGATTATGCCCAAAATTTACATTATTACGATTTGAAAATTATGCAGAGAATGTGTTATTTGTTCTTTCTTCAAAGAAATCAGTTAAACTTTTTTTTTAAATTAGCGACTTTTTGTCCAGACATGACGAAATAAGTAGCAGTATTCGGTATATCATAAACACAAATCTACACCAAGTTCTCTGGTGCCTCCATATTTAATCTTGCTAACTGAAACTGAACAACACAGTAGATATAACATGTTGTGAAACATGTAGGAATGACATCAGCCTGGTACTTCAAATTTTAAGAAATGTGACGCCACATCAAAACGCGCAACTTTAAATAAATGTTCCACTTAAATATTTGATTGCCTGCAATTTATTTAATGACTTTTTCAAAGGCTTCATAGGTTTTACAATATTACTGTACAGCCTTACACTAAATATACACTTAAATGAAAAAAGTGATCTGAAATGTGCTAATTTTCAATTAGATAATACGGCTTTTAGGTAGGGGTGGGGGTGTTGTCGAAAGCTTTGGGACGTCATATTGAAAGGGGGCGTTCTAAGCTTTTGTGACGAAGTGTGACGAGGGGAGGGGGGTTAAAATCAGCAAAATCACGTGACGTCATTTATGGACGGCCCTTATATGAAAATGGCTCTTTTTTGTGTGTGAACATCCAAAAACAAATCAGTAATTAACACAAATACTTGTATGTAATTAAATTTTACTAAAAAGCTTCATTGAAAAAAACAGTTAACATGAGTTTTTACTCAGACATTTTTTAAAGGAATATTTAGTTCGGAGACTTCTCTAAATAATTTAGAAATATTTAAGCTGTTACTGAGTTCATACTCAACTGCTATACTAGCAAGGTTTAACACTCTTGTTTGAGATGGTGTTGCCAAAATAGTTCTTTATTATTTTTAGTTTGTAAAAATTACTTTCCCCGAATCGGAAGTTACTAAATTTCCGAAAATCAACGCTCGAAATTGGAGCATATTATCTTTTTGTTATGAATTTCAAAACTTCCAAAAGTTCTAAATATAGAATCCAATATATAAAGCTCAGTTGTTTGTATGTTTGTATGTTTCACTTTTCGACTTTCTGTTAGACAATCACGGAAAAACCAAATGACAGACGGGGACCAAATTTGGCAGGACGGTTCCTTTTACCCTGAAGGTGGTTTTAAGTTAGTTTTTGTAATTGTCCCTTTTGCACAAATGCCGTAAATTAAATAATCAGAAAATGCAGAGACAAAGAATAAAAAATTTAACCTCATTTCTGTATTGAACAAATTTACGCGGACGTTCAAATGCCGTTCAAAGCGAGTTACTTTTGGTGACGTTTTTTTCCCAATACTTTATTTTCAGCGGTGCGCATTCAAAAAATATTATAATGTCTAATTACGGTGCGCACATTTTCGTGTACGCTTCATAATTTGAGCTGTGTAGTACAAAGAATTGTCATTTTCTTTACTGTTACTTTCTATATATTAGATAGACACGTAAACATATTTAATTACAACTGCCACACAATGCATTAGATTTAATTTTTTACACGTTTAAATTTAAGTGCGAATTTGTTTAAATTATTTTCTGTTCCATAACTCGACATTTAATAAAAACCTATTTATGTAATAATTGTGTCAGTATTTTTTTCAAGGCTTCATTTTTAGCGGTGCGCGTTCTAAAAGCTTTTATCACCCGATTACTGTGCGCAGATTTTCGTTTACGCATCTTAAATTTAGCTGTGTCCTATTAATATAACATTTATATTTTGTTTCTCTTTTAGATAAGCTATTGTTTTTTACATAACCTATACACTTATACTATTTAAACATAGGCTACCGGACCTATTACCATAAGTAGATTAAACTAAATAAAGTGATCCTGAAAACGCTTAACCATTTTATATTGCGAATTGTATATGTTATGTTCATTCCTTTGATGATGGATTATCATAGGCCATTTTTAAAATCAATTATTGTCATGGTTTTTAACCTAAAATTGATTTGTTTTTTTTTGTTTTTTTTTAAAATTAGGAATATAGCCTAATTTCTTTATTTATCTTTATTATCTTTATCTCATAGACGCTGTTGCAAATATTGTATTAATTACAATTGTGTTACGATGCAGTTTCGTAAATATATATGAGCTTTTTTAGTGACGACAGTGACAGAGATCTTTTGGAAAAATGTCAACAAAGCAGTGGCCTTTTTTAAATGGATTCAAACAAACAAACATAAAAATATCAACTGAGCTTTATATATTACATATGCGTTTAAATTATTTTATTTCAATTATTTTCACGATGCATTGTATTAATATTTTACATGCAATGAATAAAATTGGGATTTTTAAAAATTTAATTCATAACTCGACATTTAATTAAAAACCCTATATGTAGCGAGTTTATTTTATGTTGAAAGTGATGGCCTATGTCAAATAAACTTACACTTTAAAACAGTTTACTTAAGCTTTATATACACTATACATTATAAACTTTCGCTACCGAACGTATTAACAAAACTTGACTAAATTTCATGAAGTGATCCTGAAAACGCTTAATTAATATGAATGCGAATTATATATGTTTGTATGTTCATTCCTTTGTATTCAGAAAAGCATAGGCCATTTCTAAAATTGCCTTTTAATCATTTTTAAGATGCACTTATTAACAGACGGTTGAATCTTTTTTTTTCATTTTTATTTTATTTTTCAGATATAAAATCTGGTGTGTGTGTGTGCATTGAATATAATTTACAAAATATGATGCCTTATCCGAAATAGGGAGAAAAAAAAAGATTCCTTTTTGAAATTATACACATTGCTTATAAACTGAAAATAAAATCGTAAAATATAGAGACATAAAAAATGTTAAATATTATTTCCCTGTTGGAATAATTATGAATACGTCAAAAGGAGGAGTTATTTTGGTCCAGTACATTTACTTTATAACAAGACTTTATTTTATGCGGCCATCTTTCTATATTGTCTAAATATGGTGTGCACATTTTTTATATCATTTTAATACGACCGGTTTTTTTAAAAAAAAGTATTTTAGAAAGTACATTTATAATTTTGCGCTATGAGTCACTTAGCTTTTGCCTTTTAAAGGGATAGTGCCACATGTTCTTTATCTAATAGACGTGGTTACAAATAATATGTAACTTACAATTTTGATACGATTGACTTTGGTAATTATATATTAAATTTTTGAGTGACGATGGTGGTAGAGCTCTTTCGGAAAACCTATGAGTTATGTTAATTTTGTACAAGCGGGAATGAAATTGTAAATTTAGTTATTATGGTCGCAAAGAATCATTATTTAATAAATCATATCTTTTAAATAGTAAGGTTATGTTAAAAGGCACTGCATTAAGTGAAAACAACTCACGCGTAAAATGGCATATCTCTGTTTCTCATAAGATTTTAACTAAATAGATGAATCTGAAATTTAACTTGGCAAATAAAAATTGTAATAACCAGAAACTAATACTTGGATAAAGGGTCAGCACACTCCCGCTACCCAGTGCGGGTTTTTTTCTAGTATATCTATATATATATAAAAATCAAAGTGTGTATGTATATATGTCCTTTATAGCTGACTAAACCATTCATCCGATCGCCATGAAACTTTTGGAGACTTTTGAGTACGCTCCTGGGATGGTAATAGGCAACTTTTTTGCAAAATTTAACACTCAAGGGGCGCCGGGGGCCCATAATAGGATTTGTTTCTTATGTGAGCTATATAAAAATTAGTTTAAGCGTTAGCTATTAGGTAAATTGATGGATTTAACCAAAATTTGTATGTAACAACTTGGTAGCCAATATTGAAATACTATAGGGCACTAATTTCTTAATGTCCATTTCTTCGGGGCTGGGGGCCCAAAATGTCTTTCTTCATAAACGTTTAAGATTTTATTCCCCATTCAATTATTAACTATCTTGAGAAATATAAATACATATATCCATTATGAAATTGATTGAAATAAACAGGTGTTTTGAACTTGACATCTTGCACTAAATGGGCCCTGGGGCCCTTAATGTCATTTTTTGCTTATATGAGCTATATAAAAATTAGTTTATGAGTTATCTACTGAATAAATGAATGGATCTTAACCAAAATTTGTATATAAAAACTTGGTAACCCATATTAAAAAAGGGGCACTGCACTTCTAATGTCCAATTTTTAGGGCTGGGGGCCTCAAATGTCTTTTTTTCTTATATGTTTGAGATATTATTTGCCATTCTATTTTTAACGATCTTGAGAAATATATATCCATGATGAAACTGAATTTAAATAAACATGTTTTCAAAATGTACATCTTGAACCGAATTGGCTCGGGTGCCCCTTAATGTATTTCTTACTTATATCCAGTGCTTTTTTTTGTAAAAAAATAGGTGCCGGTGTTGCAAAATAAATCCTCCCCCATACAGAGTCTCCCCCCCCGGAGACTCTGTTTTAAAACAAATCCTCCGGGGGGGAGAAAATATTTCCCCCCCCCCGATTAAAATAATTTCGCCCCTACCCTGTAAAATATTGTCTCCCCCAAAATAAATTCGCCCCCATCATACTTTCGATATAAAACAAAGAGATCATTAAAAAACAAAAGAATAAAGAATACTTACTTGTGTATTGCTGTAATATTCACACATGTTTAATGTAATACTATTTATGGTAGTGGCGTAGATATAGAGAGATAAGAGGGGGTGCGGTCCATACCGTTTGACACCTCTCAGGGGCGTGACATAATATTCACACATGTTTACTGTAATACTAGTTGTTGTAGTGGCGTAGAAATAGAGAGATAAGAGGGGGGTGCGGACCACACCGTTTGACACCTCTCAGGGGCGTGACATAATATTCACACGTGTTTACTGTAATACTATTTATTGTAGTGGCGTAGAAATAGAGAGATAAGAGGGGTGTGTGGACCATACCGTTTGACACCTCTCATGGCCGTGACATAATACTCACAGATGTTTACTGTAATACTACTTATTGTAGTGGCGTAGAAATAGAGAGATAAGAGGGGCTTGTGGACCATACCGTTTGACACCTCTCAGGGGCGTGTCTTAATATTCACACATGTTTACTGTAATACTATTTATGGTAGTGGCGTAGATATAGAGAGATAAGAGGGGGGAGCGGACGATACCATTTGACACTTCTCAGGGGCGTGATATAATTTGAAAAAAATACTTAATTACTTGATTTTTTCCCGCTGTACAAATTGACGCACAGGCAGTTTTGGGGTGTATAAAGGCAGTTGTTTTGTTTCAAAAAGCAAGGATTATGTCTTTATAGGCATGGGTTTGTGTTGTTACTATAAATAGTAAGTTTGTACAACGTCGGGTGTTCAGACGATGAGAAGGTTTCTTAATATCTAGAGTCGGGGGGAAAGGGTGGGAGTGACCCAATTAAGTAACCGCACGGAGGGAACAAAAATCGGGCTACGACACTGACCTGTTTAAATTATGACCTGATTATAAAGTCTTTTTTAAATCCCTTATATTAACTTCACCGCCGTCTCTCTCTGTCTGTCTGTCTCTCTCTCTGTCTCTCTCTCATCATCTCATGGGCTCGGAGGGCGGAAAAACAAAAGTCGAAAATGACCCACTTCCAATGATCCGATCGAACTGAAATTTGGCACACGGACCCGTCTTACCTAACAATGCATCGTATCAAAATTTCAGATCGATCGAACGTACCGTAATTAAATTAATGCATTTTTAGTTTATCCTTATATGAGGTATGTAATTTTAATTCACGATTTGTTATTGTTTTTTTTGCCACGTGAAAGTTTGAGCATTGAGGCGACCCAACGAAACGACGGTGCGCTTTTGTTTACATTTTACGTGTCACTCTGAGCTCGGTCAAGCGAATCGGTGACCAGACTTTTCCCCTCTTCCCCCACCCACCCCTCCCCCCCCACTAGGGTTATGATGCAAAGTTGAGTTAAGACAGATTCAGTCTGTAAATGTTTGAATATAATCAATACTTTTAGTTATGTCTCATCTATAAGGGATTTATAGTCAAAAACTTTGTTTTTACGGGGTTGTTTAATTTAAATAATTCTGTGGGCTATGCATTGTTGTTGTGAGACGCAGAGGCGATGCGTCAATGGTGTACTGATGGTGCTGACTGCATTGGCTGACACTATCACAAGGGGTAAAACAAAATCTAAAATTAAGCTTGTTCCCGTTATTTGGCACTGGAAGACTCGGAGGAGGACTATGGGTTTTGTCGTGAGGGGGTGACGCATTGAGCTTATATACATATATATATATATATATATATATATATATATATATATATATATATATATATATATATATATATATATATGTGTGTGTGTGTGTGTGTTAGATATTACAAATGCTTTGTACGGAATAAACGTGATTTCAGTTTCAGTTACTTTTATTTAGTCAAAAGTTTGCGTACACACACAAACATAGATTTTTAAAATTAAATTCTTTTGTAAACATTCAGAAATACAGCGCAATTATTGAACCTTATTTTCATAACATCACCATGCACGAATAGATTATCTCATATCACGATTGTGAAATTATCTTTTACTGTACACGTGTATTATTTTTCTTTATGAATTAGAATTTTTAAATGCCATAACAGTTTTAAATACAACGAATGTATTAAAAGTTCAAAGCATTTTACACATGTTACAAAAAATTTAGACGTTGGCTCCAATAATCATGACTAACATTAAATTTTCTGCCTATAATTTATACCGCCCCATTCTAGAGTGTCTAAACTAATTATGACATTATGGACTGGACAGCCCAATCTAGAGTTGTGTCCATAAGAGAAAAAATAATTAAGAAAATTGTATCTATCCGTTAACATATTTTACAAAGTCTTTAAATGGTACTTTGATTTTACTATTTATATTGCTAGATATTCTAAAATATTAGAAAGCTTTAGGAGATAAAAAAAAAGAGTATTAACACAAGAGAATCACAACTACAGGTTATTTTTTTCATTTTAGTAGGTATAAAATACTTCGAGGATAACAATTAAGCTACAATTGCAAATCGCATAGTGAGAAAAGATTCTTTTTAAAAAAATGATCAATACTTTCATCACAAAAACTAGTACATGTAATGCAAAATTTATCTTTCAAATATTAAAAAAAATTATTAAACAAAATATTAAACATACATGCATACATACATACATACATACATACATGCATACATGCATACATACATACATACATACATACATACATACATACATACATACATACATACATACATACATACATACATACATACTTACATACATACATACATACATACATACATACATACATACATAAATACATACATACATTTATACATACATACATACATACATACATACATACATACATACATACATACATACATACATACATACATACATACATACATACATACATACATACATACATACATAATATATACATAAATACATACATACATAAATACATACATACGTACATACGCACGTACGTTCATACATACATACATACATACGTACGTACATGCATACATACATACATACATACATACATACGTACATACATACATACATACATACATACATACATACATACATACATACATACATACATACATACATACATACATACATACATACATACATACATAAATACATACATACATTTATACATACATACATACATACATACATACATACATACATACATACATACATACATACATACATACATACATACATACATACATACATACATACATACATACATACATACATACATACATACATACATACATACATAATACATACATAAATACATACATAAATACATACATACATACATACATACATAAATACATACATACGTACATAAGCACGTATGTTCATACATACATACATACATACATACATACATACATACATACATACATACATACTTACATACATACATACATACATACATAAATACATACATACATTTATACATACATACATACATACATACATACATACATACATACATACATACATACATACATACATACATACATACATACATACATACATACATACATACATACATAAATACATACATACATACATACATACATACATACATACATACATACATACATACATACATACATACATACATACATACATACATACATACATACATACATACATACATACATACATGTATACGTACATACATAAATTCATACATACACACTCATATAAATTACTCCCTAATGCCTCCCTTTGCGTGATTATTACATTAGAATAACTCATTATACTACAGGTGACCAGACCCTTAGTAATTGAGAGCCGTTTTAAAATATTTAAAATTTGTTGAGAGTTGCATTGAAGCATTATGAGTCATAAAACCTGGCTTGGAAATCTTTCAGTAATCCTTTTAATATATCTTTCATAAATTGCATGCGAACGCAATGTGAACACAGAAGAGCCACATGCGGCTCGCGAACCGCGGTTTGACCACCGCTGCTTAGTACGTGAAGGTTTCCTAAGCAGACTTCTTCATACCTCAGCTAACTATGACTCGATAGACAACTTAAATGGCCAATACGTGCCCACCTTAAAGCAATCTATCTACTAAGACATATAGATAGTCTTTACCCGCTCAACAAATGACGCTTCATGTTTTCCTGTCGCATTTCATCAATAAACAAGCCCACCTCTGTGTTACCCCTTAAGTCTCCAGGATTCTAACATTCCGTAAGGTCATTGACCTTATGCCTAACTAATTCAGCGGCACACCTAAACGGGAATCTCAAGCTAACTAAGCGCCTCATTTCAACCCAGATCTCCACAACAATTTGATCTGGGTTATATTGTGAATTTAACTCAATGGGTATCACCAACCCTAGCTAAAACACTGATTGTTTAATCGTGTAACCTGTTTTTTTTACTTTATTTTCTAAATTTAAAAACATTGGCTACATTTGATTTGTTAAATTTTCTCCAGTAACTTTAAAAAAACGCTACCGATAATAGACAGTAATAATGTTCTTGAATTATTTTAATGCACACATAGAAATCGGTAATTTCGTTTAGGTCCTTAACACATGATCTACCCACAGACGTAAAGAGTGAATTCTTGTTCCGAAATATCGATGGCACGTTCTCGTATTACTTGATGATCTTTGTATTTCAGTTCATTTGTCTGATATTCTTTTAAATAACTCTGGGCAATTAACCAACTCTAAATATGTGTCTATACGGCATACACCCACTTAGCCCGCAAATTGCTACGCCCCTGACAAAGCTTCAGATTGCTCCATTTTCAATAATCATACAGAAATGAATGTAGAACAAATACAAATTATGTTTTAAGTCATAAAGTTTAATAAAACAATTATTTATAATTTCCTATAATTAAGGGGAGGGTTTATTTTAACCCGGAGACTTCATTTTAAAACAAAGTCTCCGGGGGCGACTTTGTTTTAAAATAAACTCTCCGGGGGAGACTTTATTTTGGGGGAGACTTTATTTCGTGACACCGGTACTCAGTGATGGATTGCCTAACTTTTAACTACCAGTTCGCACCTCGATGCAAGCTAAATCACAACTGCAAAGATACTAAATGTCTAAAACAATTTTATTTTATAATTAACCAATAATAATAAACGTTAAAATACAAGAAAAGTAATAATTTTTTCCCAAATTTAAAAAGGTGTCGGTACGCCGTACCGGTGCGTACCGTCACAAAAAAAGCCCTGCTTATATCTATATATATATAAAAATGAAAGATTGTATGTATTTATGTATGTATGTATGTTTGTCCTTTATAGGTGACTCAACCATTCATATGATCGGCATGAAACTTTTGAGTACGCTCCTGGGATGGTCACTGGCAACTTTTTTTGCGAAATTTAACACTCATGGGGCGCCGGGGGCCCATCATATGATTTTTTTTCTTATGTGAGATATATAAAATTTACTTTAAGCGTTAGCTATTAAGTAAATTGATGGATCTTAACCAAACTTTTTATTTAACAACTTGGTAGCCAATATTGAAATACTATAGGGCACTAAATTCCTAATGTCCATTTCATCGTGGCTGGGGGGCCAAAATGTCATTTTTCACAAACGTTTAAGATTTTATTCTCCATTCAATTATTAAAGATCTTGAGAAATGTTGATACATATATCCAGTATGAAATTGTTTTAAATAAACATGTTTTTTGAACTTGACTTCTTGCACTAAATGGGCCCTGGGGCCCTTAATGTCGTTTTTTTTCTTATATGAGCTATATAAAAATTAGTTTATGCGTTAGCTACTGATTAAATGAATAGATCTTAACAAAACTTTGTATATAAAAACTTGGTAGCACATATTAAAATACAAAAAGGGCACTGCACTTCTAATGTCCAATTTTTCAGGGCTGGGGGCCCTAAATGTCTTTTTTCGTATATGTTTGAGATATTATTTTACATTCTATTTGTAACGTTCTTGAGAAATAAATCCATGATGAGACTGCATTAAAATGAACAGCATTTTGAAATTTACATCTGAGATCTAATAGGATGGAGGCCCCAAATGTTTTTTTTTGGTATACTCTAAGATATTATTTCCCACTCAGTTTTTAACGATTTTGTGAAATATATCCATGATGAAACTGAATTTAAATTAACAGGTTTTAAACATGTACATCTTCAACCGAATGGGCGGGGGCCCCTTACTTTATTTTTTTCTTATATTACCTAAATAAAAATAAATGAGTCTGCCTGTAAAATTTCAGTTCGCTAGCTTACGAGGAAGTGGGTTAAAAATTGATCCAAAGTTATTTCGACAAACAAGCAGTGCTCAGAGACCACGAGTTAATATAAAGGATTTAAAAAAACATAAAAATTAAGTTTTTGACTATAAATCCTTTATGAACGAGACATACCTGAAAGAATGTTCATTATACTACTCAGCGCAAGACAATCCAAAAATACAAAATTGTAGTTATGTGTCGTAATACATGATTAATATAATGCGCACCGATCGGGAATTAAATTTTAAAATTATCGTCCATATAATACGCACCGAATCGTGCAACAGGAAAGTATTAAAAAGTTCGTTCAATATAATATGCATCGCGACACTATCTAAAAAAATAACATGATACATAGAGATAAATAAAATAATCTAAAAATTCAATAATTTAATTACATTACATGCGATCGATTTTAAATTTTATTACATCGTTTGTATCAACGGTACAAAACTGCCTGCAAATTTTCAGCTCGCTAGCTTACGAGGAAGTGGGTTAAAATCGATCCAAAGTTTTTTCGACAAGCAAGCAAGGGCTTAAACAAACAGACACCACGAGTTAATCTATCTATCTATGGCATCCGTCTATCCTCATGGGATGATGGCGTTTCCTCCTATTCCTTTACCCCCCTTCCCCTTTCTCCTGGCCCTTTTCTCCTTGCTCCAGGCTGTAAGGGAATCTTCCGCGTCTTGAATGCCCTCGCGCACTTTTGCCCGCCAGGAGGTGCGCTCCTCAGCAATGGTCTCCCACGTTTTATGGTCAATCTGCACCAGAGTCATGTCTTTCTTGCAGACATCCTTGAAACGCAAGCAGGGGCCTCCTTTCTTCCACATACCAGTTGCCAGCTCGCCGTAAAGCAAGGCTCTTGGAATGCGCTCCGACCTCATCCTGTGGACATGTCCCAACCACCGCAGGCGCCTCTCAATCAGGATTGAGTGCATGCTCAGCATATGACTCCTTCTGAGTACCTCGACATTCGTGATCTTGTCCTTTTAGTAAATTTATCAAAAGTTAAAAATTATAAATTGTCTGTGTAGATTTAAATAAAGACAAAGACACACATACTACATTATAAAGAATAGAATATGTTTGAGCCCTGCAAGACCTAAAATGTACAAATAGAAATGTCACAGATCGGATAGCTACACAAGAAGGATAGAAGAAAAAAAAGAAATACAAGTTTAATTACTAAATGTGTATTTCATCAGTCAGCCATTGATGAGGCAGTGACACTGGTACAAGATTAGAATCCATCTTTAATAACTGGCCAACTTTCACCTCAACGAATGAGATCAGTTTTTGTAGTTGAGGTACATTGAGACCTGCCCAACGAGGGACGAGCAAATACAGAACGTTTTCTTGTCTGATTGCCCCATAAAACATTTGTTGATATTCCTGGAAGTAAAATTTGTCTTCTGATGTGACGCTGATTGAATTTGCGGTGGTGTTGGTCACACGCAGTAGAAGTCCTTCTTTGGTCAACAAAAACGTGACGTCATCGGTAATGTTGGAAGCTGCAAACATCTTTTCTTTAGCGGCAAATGATTTCACCTCAGTGAACGCCACTTCGGTAGTGCATTTCCACCCTTTGACGTAACCGTACTCCCAAGTTTCAACATCAAGGTAAGCAAATGTTGTAGAGATTTTTTTCTTCGTTTCCTTCGGTTTTTTTTTACAACCCAAACTTTGATTGTTACGATAACCCCTAGGGTCAACATGATATCCAGATTGTCCATAGAGTTCTACTCTCTGATTCAAACTCAGTATTTATATTTGAATAAGAATATGAACTATCTTCTGAATAGAGCTCCCCGTCATTCTTATTTTTTACTTTCTTCTCAGTTATAAGTTGATGTAAAATAAGAACTTTGTGACCACACATGACGAAATGAGTAGCAGTATTTTGTATGTCATAAACACAAATCCAGACCAAGATGTCCGTAGCCTCCATATTTAATATTGCTAACTGAAACTGAAAAACGCAGTACATGTAATTGTCTTTAAACATCAAGGAATGACTTCCCCCTGGAACTTCAGTGAAATATTCCCATTTAGCGTTTTGCTGTAACTTATAAATGCTGCTGACATCTCTCCCACCAACGGACTGGCCTATCAGAATGTACAGTTGATTCTTGTGGGAATATACATCTTTCATCGTTCCGTCTTGAGGCAGGCCATTTCTAGAAAGGGAATATGTCTTTTTGGTGTCTAGCACGTAGCCAGAATGGCCTTAAACGAGTTTTGTAAATACACGACAACATCGACCGTGTCCCTTTGAGCTTCTGAGAAATCAAACCGTTGATCGACAAGCAAACCATCCAATAATAATGTAGAACTCTTTTAGTAATTTGGATTTCTCTGGCCATAAGACTTTTGTCTTTGAGATCGCGAAAACTTGTCTCACAATTGTCCTGGCTTCTCTACACTCCATGACGTCATCATTGTTTTAACAACATCAACAGACATTCGTGACTGACTTCATTCAATTTAACTATTTTCATGAGTTCTCCAAGGTTGTCTTCCTTTGACTTGAACTTTCAACTTTGTATGTTACCTCGTCACGTGGTTTAAAAATAACGTTAGCGTCGTTTTGTAGCTTTTTACTTTCCGTAAAAGACAATTGTGTTTGGTTTCTTGTACTTTCTTATCGTTTTCTTTAACTTTTAATGCTGTTTTTGTCATGATACTTTGGTTTGTAATCTATCCACTTCAAAACGAAAATGACCAAGTCGTCACGTGATTCCAAATTAAGCCATCATGAAAAATAAGTACTTGTAAACAATTAAACGACAAATTTAATAAATCCTCAGTTTTTCTTAGTTTATTAAAGTTTTCAGCCATATAATTTTGCACTGAGTTTTTAACCTTACCAGATCCTAGCTCAATTGCCATTGCGTAAATATTAAAGAAGTTATCGTCTGCAATGTTTTTAACTATAAAATCTTCCACCTTTTCACCAAAAAATCAACCTGAAGATGATGTGAGGCGTGCCATAGATCCGCCATGTTGTCAGTGGTCCGCCGTGAGCTCTCCTTTGTATACAGCTGACAAAATACGATTGAATGTCTCAGGCGTTATTCCTGATATGTGCACGGCGATGACGTCATTTGAAGTTTTTACCGTCTGTGTCTTCAGCAGAACTCTAAAAAACTCGGAGCAAGCGCTCAGATGAAATTTGTGGCAGTTGAACTGGAAGTCATCAATGATGAGTTTGATGTCACTCAGTTCATCGTCTTCCCACAGTTGACCTAATTTCCCGACGATGCTGCTTGTCAGTTCTTTGTCTACAGCCATTATTAGAATCTCTTGTCAATGACTTATGTAGAAGGCGTTAAAATACATGACGCTGACGAAAGTTCAATCCAAAGCTTGCTCCTTGATCTAAAATAAAAAAGTTCGTATATCGCAATTTAAAAAAAAATAGATTAAAAAAACTAAGTCGTGTTTGCCATAAGACGAAGAAAACTCGGATTTTATTTTTAAAAAAATAACTTTTGGTTTGAAATAAATGAAAAAAACTCAAACTCAGTATATTACAAAAATGTATATGTCCATTCATGAATTTAATAAAGCTTTTCGACATAGTACCACATAATAACCATTACAAAAAAAGGAAAGTGCTACTTCCATTAATTGATAAAATTTTGGTTTCGGTGACTTAGTGTTCGGCGTCGAATGTTAGTTTAAGCAATATGATTTTTTACTGAAATGATTTAGTATTTCTCCGTTAAGTGAGAGATAGATACTCGATACCACCAATAGCTTTAAAAGAAGAAATGGTATGAGTTAGCTTTGGCTGTGGGTACACAAAAATACTATTTAAAAGTAAAATGATAAATATAAAAAATATGTTTATTCATCCACTTTAAAGCAGGGACACACTTAAGGGGCATAATAAACTTTGGTGCAAGCGGCTTACTATTACTTTTTCTATAAGCAATACAAATATTATTTTAAAAATTAGTTACACGCTGTAGATGCCATAGAGCAAATTTGATACATAAAACCTTGTAGACTTTCATTGAAATAGTTTACTCATTTAATTTATAAATCTACTGTTTTTGAGACCCGAGGGACCTTACTTCCTTTACATCCTAGTAAATATTTAAAATGTAACTATTGAGTAATATAACAATTGCATGGTTCCATATTAGCGTATGAGTTCCTAATCCAACTGTAATTTAATTTTAAAAGTATGTAATTATTCATAATATAATGGGATTTTTAAAAAGTTTTAAATTAATTTTTTCCCCTAGATTTCCGTATATTTATTTAACTGATTTGTATGTGTACAACTTTTAATTAATTATATCTCATATTACTTTTTTCAGACTATTATTAACGTTCCCCTTGTGGCTTTTTACCAAAATGTTATCGAAATCTCTATATTCATATTTTGAAACATCTTCAGCATATATATAGTGTGTGAAAAGATTTAATTTTCTTTTAACTGTCTAATAAACTTCATTTGGGGAAGCTCAAATAGTTAGTAGGACATGCCCCATTGTGATTTTTTGTGTGCATATTCTCCTTTCATTTTCAATTTATTCAAATAGAAGAAATTGTAATATTTGTTTATATCTTAGGCTCAGACCCTAATACTTTCTAAAAAATTCATACTTTTAACTATAGCAACTAACGGGTGTCAGAAGAATTCATAAGTTTTACGTAACTAGAATTTGATTTTTTTTCCCCCCATGCTTCATGTTAATTTTCCCCCAACGCATTCAATAACTATTTAATTAAGGTTAGAAATACTACATTAATGATTTGGGAATTAATTATTTTCATTTTCATGATTTATTTAAATACATGAATGCCTCACAAAAATGAGGTCAAAGTAATGTGATGAAACTGGTTGTAACACTTAGTGCGATGGAGAATAATGATGTTTTCCATAACATTTAGATACTTACAGTTCTATAATATGTCCTCTCAATAGTATGAGAGCATGATGAAGCTAGCACACTTTCAACGAAACACATTCAGACTGAATAAAACGCATTACTGTAGCTCGGACAAGTCCAATACAGAAAATAATTTCAAATAATACCAGTTTATACAAGCCAAAAAGTGTTAGCTGATAAGGCAAGGCAGTATATTGTTTATGATACAAACTTTGAACAAGCCACGCCTTTCTTTATATCTGATTGATTTTTCTTGAGGAGATAAGGGACCCCTAGCAATATACCGGGATAAAATTATATGAGAGAAGTAGAACACACAAGATACGACACGCGGCGTAGCATAGATAGTGCAAAGAACGGGACGGGGCGGGCTTGTTGAGTACGGACACAAACATCAGCACGAAGTAATGA